>MJUU01035725.1:0-22085 GCA_002080025.1 Modiolus philippinarum | reverse complement strand
ATCAAAATTTTAATTTTTTGGTTTGGTTTCCATGGCAACCATAGAAGTACTGAATCTTCAAATGCTTTAGAATTTGGTATTATATGACCCACAAAGTTCCTTTAAGATTTCATGAAGCTAGTGATAATGGTTTTTGAGATATAGTGAAAAAAATACGACAAATTGCTCAAAGTCCAACAACTCCTACACAATTTCATGTATGAAAATGGCGGTGCGAAATGATATAGTACTTGTAGTGAATAACAATCCTACAAATTTTGAACAAAAACCAATAAATGGTTTCTGAGGAGTTGCGTCCACAAGATCTCCATTTGTATAGTATTGCTAAAAATCGTCAAAGTCCCATAACTCCTATAAAAATTGACGAATCAAAATGTCGGTGCGATATGATCTAGTACATATAGTGACTAACAATCCTACAAAATTTGAACAAAATCCAATACACGGTTTCCGAGGAGTTGCGTCCACAATGTGTGACGGACAGACGGACGGACGGACGGACGGACGGACGGACACACGGACGCAGACCATTACTATGTCCCACCGTCGCGGTGCGGCGGGGGACAAAAAAACAAAACAGTCCAGATATTCCAATATTTGTTTTAAACGATTTTTCAAAGACTTAAACGAGAATAAAGTAGATGAGCGTTATGAACAAGTTTTTGGTAATAATGCGACGCACCTAAACAATGTTGTCAATTTTATAAAACCAGTGAAGAAATTGAGAAGGCAATAAAAAAGATGAAAAATAACAAGTCCTCTGGTGATGTTAAAATGATAAATGAATATTTAAAAAAAACTCATTTACTGTTTTATCAGAATTATATTTGAAGCTTTTAATTTGTTTCTTGGCACAGGTATTATACCTGAACAGTGCGTTAATGGGTTGATATCATTCCAATATACAAAAACAAGGGAGATAAAGAAGATCCGAAAAAGTATAGACCTATAACGTTGATCAGCTAATTTGGTTATTTTTTAACCTCTAAATAAAATAATAGACTGAATAATTTTTCAGAGGAGTACAGTGTGATATTTGAAAATCAAGGGGATTTAGAAAAATTTATTCAACCATATATAATCTGTTTGTATTATATTCTTTAATGAATATTATGAAACATAAAAAGATAAAACTATTTTCGCCTTTATTGATTTTGCAAAAGCGTTTGGAGAAATGGTTTTAATGTTAAATGATATTAACAGGAAAATGTCTTCAGTTGTATTTAATGTATAGCGGAATAAAATCTCGTTATTAAGAAAAAAAAATGACTATTTTCCTTGTAATATAGGAGTGGGACAAGGGAAATATTTATCTCAATTTCTTTTTGCCCTATAATTGAATAACTTGGAATCATTTTAAACACATATATCAAAGGTTTTGATATCCTTTCAAATGAAATTGAAGAACCGATTAATACTTATTTTAAGCTCTAATTTTACTCTCCGCGGATGATACTACTTTATTTTCTGAGACTAAAGAAGATCTTCAGTTGCAGTTAAATGTATTTTCCGAATACTGTAATATGTGGAAATTAAAAGTTAACGAAAATAAGACCAAAATCGTTATTTTTGGTAATGGCAGAATGCCAAATATTAATTTTGAACTTAAGTTCAACGGAATAATTTTCGAAATTGTTGAAGATATGTTATATCTTGGTATATGTTTTTTCTTGAACCGGTTGCTTTGTTCTTGCAAAAAACAACTTGTGAAAAAAGCATACAAAGCAATGTATGAAGTTTTAAAAAGGGAAGATTACATAATATTTCAATAAGCTGTCATTAGATTTGTTTGATAAAATTGTTAAACTGATTTTGTTATGTGGATGTGAGATCTTAGGTCAGTAATATTGATATCATTGAAAGATTACATTTGAAATTCTTTAAACTTTTAATAAAACTATAAAAAAAAACACCTCCGAAATTTATGGTATATGGAGAGTAAGGTTCCTATCCTTTGTCAGTCTGTACAAAACAACGTATGTTAAATTTTTGGGCAAATATTGTTAACAGTGAAGATTGTAAACTAACGCATATTTTTTATAATCATTTGTATACTAAGAATATAAGTGGTAATATTGTTTATTAAGAATACTTTAAACAATTGCGGTCTTTCTAATATATGGGAACAACAGGGTAAAGTAAGCGAGAACCGAACCGTCAATCCAAAACAAATAATCCAAGGACAATGGCAACATTGGAAACAAAAAGAAACAGAGACACAACATGAGTACGGCACATAAAAGAAAAATGAAGACACATAAAAACAAAGATGAACAACGCGGACTCAATAAAAAGCCATGGGTGAGATCAGGTGCACCGGTAGAGTAAACATCTCATGCTTCTTAAAAGACAATTTTTATGTAAAATGGTTCAAATAGAGTATTAAACAAAGATTATGCGATTAATTCCAACAAACATGGAGGTCAGATATCGAAAATTCATCTAAGGGCATTTGTTACAAATTATTTAAAGAAACTTTAGAATTTTAAAAGTATCTTGATTAATTAAAGATAAGAAAAGGTTTACACTATGCCGATTTAGAACTGGTAATCATAGATATCAACAGAAACAGGTAGATGGCAGGGAACATATATTCAATTATAGAAGTTTTGTAGGTCAAAGAAAA
This sequence comes from Modiolus philippinarum, assembly GCA_002080025.1. NCBI lineage: Eukaryota > Metazoa > Mollusca > Bivalvia > Mytilida > Modiolidae > Modiolus > Modiolus philippinarum. The sequence goes on along the minus strand of MJUU01035725.1, from coordinate 19,459 downwards.
TTGTATTTAAAAGAATATAACTTGAGCAGAGTTAATACTTTGAAAAATTTACAAGTTTTGAAAAATCTTTGCAAATTTATCAAACATATAAATGCATAGTTTTATGTAGATAATAAGTTAAAGTTTTTCACGTATTTGTAAGGAAAAATATGCTTCTTTAAAAATGTCACGCAAAAGTGTTACATTCCAGGCATTTTTGGTACTCTTTGGGGCGGCATTTTTTACTCTTTTAAGATACTGCTATAATATTTGGTATTTACATTGTAATAACAAAGAGAGTATTCTGATACAAAAACAATTGATTTAGATTCTCAAATATAAGTGTAAATAAAAGAAAAAAAAAAAATGGGGTCATCTTTTTTTTTGAAACAGCCCATTTCCGTAACCTTATATGATGCTTGTTTTGACTAGTTTCCAAACATATAATGAAGTAAAGACTGCTGAAAAGATGCAATTAAAATTTTTTACGCTATACATTTGAGTTTTCACGTACAATTATTACCATGTAAAACAAGAGCCGTCGCCGAATGACAGCTAGTTACCCCGATCATTGAACCCCGATTCAATATGGTAAGTGCATAATTAAATGTGTGTGGACATAATATAGGTGTGGACACAATACAAGCATTTACACAGTTGCAGAGAAAAATTAGATGCAAATAATGTGAGAAGGGTGCGGGACATAAAGATGGAAATTCGGTTAGTCAGTAAACATGAAGTAGTATTTCAAAATAAAGTTCCCATACTGAAGCTCCGTGCTAAATATCAGGTGGCTGTGATATGCGGTTGCTAAAAAAAGTATGACAAAAGTTGCATTTTGAAAATTAAGTAAAAAACACACCAAGTCGGTAAACAGGAAGTAGCGCAGCTATATTGCCAAAAAGTAGAGACCCAATAAACTAAACAATACTGAAGCTGCATGCAAAATATCAAAAGGCTGGGATGTGCGGTTGCCGAAAAAAGTCTGTCAAAAATCCAATTTTGAAAATAAAAGTAAATATAATCAAGTATTTAAACAGAAAGCAGTATAACAATATGACTGAAAAGGAGAGATAAAGTACAGTACCCTCGACTGAAGCTGTCATGTGCAGTTGCATAGAAAAATGCGACGAAAAAGTAACAACGTGGAAAATGAAAGTACAAAAAGGCACAAAGTCGGTAAACAGGAAGTGGTGATTCGATATGGCAGAAAAAATGAAGGCGCAGTAGAGGACCCCTACTGATGCACCATACTAGATATCTAGTGGCCGTCATCTGTAGTTGCCGAGAAAATGCGACAACAAAGTAACAATGTGGAAAATGAAAGTAAACAAGAGGCTCTCAAGAGCCTGTATCGCTCACCTTGACCATGGCTGACATAAATAACAGGCATTTCCAATAGGAAAACAAAACACAAAATGTAGCAGAATACTTTTTTTTCTAAAATTATAGTGTTCTTGTTTGGTTTCCATGGCAACCGAAAGCTCCACCATCCATTACAACCCATAACAGAACACCATTCAAAATAAATTGGGCAGGAGTTCCCCTTATAATTAAGATAATACATGTTGCTGAAATTAAGACATTCAGACCACAATTCAAATAAAAATTCCAAAATTTCGGCAGAGGTTCTAATTGTACTAGTAGTTTCTGAGAAGAAGATCTTTGAATGTCTTTCCCATAGGGTCCAATGTTAAAACTATGTTCCCCGCTGGCAGCCATCTTGGATTAGGTACGCACCTGCCGGATACCTTTTTGGAAGGGACCATCTAAGGACCATTGTGACTAAGTTTGGTTATAATNGGACTGGTAGTTTCTGAGAAGAAGATCTTTGAATGTCTTTCCCATAGGGTCCAATGTTAAAACTATGTTCCCCGCTGGCGGCCATCTTAGATTAGGTACGGACCTGCCGTATACCTTTTTTTTTAAAGGGACCATCTAAGGACCATTGTGACTAAGTTTGGTTATAATTGGACTGGTAGTTTCTGAGAAGAGGATCTTTGAATGTCTTTCGCATAGGGTCCAATGTTAAAACTATGTTCCCCGCTGGCGGCCATCTTGGATTAGGTACGGGCCTGCCGGATACCCTTTTTTGGAACAAACCAGCTAAGGACCATTGTGACTAAGTTTGGTTATAATTGGAGTGGTAGTTTCTGAGAAGATCTTTGAATGTCTTTTCCCATAGGGTCCAATGTTAAAACTCTGTTACCCGCTGGCGGCCATCTAAGTTAATGTACGGACCTGCCGGATACCTTTTTTGGATGGGACCATTTAAGAACCATTTTGACTAAGTTTGGTTATAATTGGAGTGGTAGTTTCTGAGAAGATCTTTGAATGTCTTTCCCATAGGGTCCAATGTTAAAACTATGTTCCCCCTGGCAGCCATTAGGATTAGGTACGCACCTGCCGGATACCTTTTTGGAAGGGACAATCTAAGGACCATTGTGACTAAGTTTTGTTATAATTGGACTGGTAGTTTCTGAGAAGAAGGTCTTTGAATGTCTTTCCCCATAGTGTCCAATGTTAAAACTATGTTCTACGCTTGGGCCATCTTGGATTAGGTACACACCTGCCGGATACCTTTTCTGGAAGGGACCACCTAAGGACCATTGTGACTAAGTTTGGTTATAATTGGACTGGTAGTTTCTGAGAAGAAGATCTTTGAATGTCTTTCCCATAGTGTCCAATGTTAAAACTATGTTCCCCGCTGGCAGCCATCTTGGATTAGGCACGCACCTGCCGGATACCTTTTTGGAAGGGACTATCTAAGGACCATTGTGACTAAGTTTGGTTATAATTGGACTGGTAGTTTCTGAGATCTTTGAATGTCTTTCAGATAAGGGCCAATGTTTAAACTATGTTCCCCGCTGGCGGCCATCTTGGATTAGGTACGGACCTGCCGGATACCTTCCTGCAAGGGACCATGTAAGGACCATTGTGACTAAGTTTGGTTATAATTAGACTGGTAGTTTCTGAGAAGAAGGTCTTTGAATGTCTTTCCCGTAGGGTCCAATGTTAAAACTATGTTCCCCGCTGGCGGCCATCTTGGATTAGGTACGACCCTGCCGGATACCTTTTTTTAAAGGGACCATCTAAGGACCACTGTGACTAAGTTTGATTATAATTGGACTGGTAGTTTCTGAGAAGAAGATCTTTGAATGTCTTTCCCATAGGGTCCAATGTTAAAACTATATTCCCCACTGGCGGCCATCTTGGATTAGGTACGGACCTGCCGGATACCTTTTTTGGATGAGACCATTTCAAGTAATTGTGACTAAGTTTGGTTATAATTGGAGTGGTAGTTTCTGAGAAGAAGATCTTTAAATGTGTTTTCCCATAGGGTACAATGTTTCCTATCTTCCTTGATAGAGCCCGGTTGCTCACAAATAGGCTACTTCAACAAGAGTATGTTACCCAAAACTTGAAGTCATCCCTCCAGAAGTTTTACGGTCGACATCACCATCTTGTGGACCGCTATGGGATATCTGTTTCCCAGATGACAACATATCTTTCCCTCTAAATTTAATTGTTGTTTCCTCTACCGGAATTGACCTAACTACAGGATTTGACATGTTCAACACGGCGGGTGTCTTATAAGAAGCAGGAGATGCTGACTCTACCGGTGCACCTGATCTCACCAATGGTTTTTTATTGGGTCCGTGTTGTTCATCTTTGTGTGTGTATGTCTTCGTTTTTCTTTTGAGTGCCGTACCCATGTTATGTCTCTGTTTTTTTTTGTTTCTGATGTTGCCATTGTCCTTGGATTGTTCGTTTTGAATTGACGGTTCGGGTCTCACTTATTTTCCCGCTGGCGGCCATCTTGGATGAGGCACGGACCTGCCGGATACAATTTTGAAAGGGGACCACCCAAGGACTATTGTGACCAAATTTGGTTCAAATTGGCCCAGTGGTTTCAGAGGAGAAGATCTTTGAATGAAAAGTTTACGCCGGATGGACGGACGGACGGACGGACGACAGACGGACGACAGACAGACGCAAAGTGATGGCAAAAGCTCACCCTGGCATAGCCAGATGAGCTAAAAAGGCACAAAGTCGGTAAATAGGAAGTCGTGATTCGATATGGCCGAAAAGAGGAGGCGCAGTATAGGATCCCTACTGATGCACCATATTATATATCTAGTGTCTGTCATCTGTAGTTGTCGAGAAAATGCGACGAAAAAGTCACAATTTTGAAAATTAAAGTCGAAAAGGCACAAAGTCGGTAAACAGGAAGTGGTGATTCGATATTGCTGAAAAAAAGAAGCGGTATAGGACCCCTTGCTGATGCGCCATACCAAATATCTAGTGGCTGTCATCTGCAGTTGCCGAGAAAAATGCGACACAAAGTCACAATTTTTGGAAATGAAAGTAAAAAAGGCACAAGTCGGTAAACAGGAAGTGGTGATTCGATATGACCTAAAATAGAAGGTGCAGTATGGTACCCAACAATAAAGCACTATACCAAATATCAAGTGGTTGTCATGTGTGGTTGCTGAGAAAAATGCGACGAAAGTATGTGCGACGAACGGATGGACGTACGGACGGACAGAGGTAAAACAGTATACCCCCTTCTCTCGGAGCGGGGATATAAAAACTCAATTTTTCTACTATGTAGTAGTTTCCCTTTCTCATAATTGAATATCAAGAAAGCTATAGAAAAAGCTCTTACTGACAATAAATACATTTCTTGTTTTGTTATCAGTTTTACAAACATGTATCATACTTTTCATCAGTAGGACACAAACTGTGGGAAGCAATCATTATGGGCGATTGTATTCAGAAATGATAAACTGATTATTTGATTTCAGCTGAAACAGCTCTCAATTTTTGAACATTGGATATGGATGTTATCCGCATTACTATCCTTATGTATACTTGAGTGGTATTTTTGTGTAAAAGTGCCACTAACTGGCTTCTTTTGAGCATTCAAAATAATACTGTACTACTACTCCATGAAAACTCTGAAAAATCATTTTTATTTATATTAAAAATTCAATTATATACATCAAGCCTTAATCAGAATAAATATAAAAATATAAATATAATGTGCAATGGCCACAAATTAACTATGAAACAAAATAAAATGGTATAGTTGGCCACGATTAAAAGATAAAAAACACAAAATGTACAAATTAAAAAACACATAAAAATGACAAAAATAGAAAGAGAGGGAGGGAAGACTGCCCAACGTTTCGGCCTATATGGCCTTCGACTAGGGGACTACCGGGCTAAATACGGAGAAAAGATGGATATGACGAGAGAAGGCAGACCTGATGGCGTGTCACAGAAATTACCTGTAAAAATCGTGCCAAATCTTGAACTTAATCAAAAACGAGAGATAAAACATTAGTTATCTGTACTATGCAAATATTAAACTTCTATATATAAATAATTTTATAAAATAGACTGCTTCTTAACATTCATGCCAAAGGGTCGAACAGTTCCAAGAAAATGGATGATTTTTTGTTCAAGGAACTGTCGTTGTTTTTCACCTGCACTAGTTTGTATAAGGACAGTTACATGCATGTCCAGTATGCTGTGGTTAGCTCGCCGGAAATGTTCACCTACGGGGCAATCCTTACCATTGGTGACGCTCTGTTTATGTTCGACAAAGCGATCACCCAATCTCCGGCAAGTCTCACCCACATAGATCATGTTACAGCGTTTACAGCCTACAGCATACACTACGTTTTCAGTAGTACACGTGAAACCATTTTTTAGTTTGAAAACGTTAGCCGGCCCTACTACTTCATCGGTTTCCCAAGTAAAAGGACAAGTCGAACAGCGAGATCGCTTACATTGACTAGTGCCCTTATATTTACAGGGAGTTTGAGGAGTAGCACTCTTGAAAGAACTAGTAACAAGGTGCTGTTTTAAACTCTTCCCTTTTGTGAAGGCTGCAATTGGAGGCGAATCCTGGATAACTGCCGACATATGCTCGTCCTCGAGAACTATAGATTTGAAGTTGCGTATCAAAATGTTTTTGATAGCTTCATTGTGAGGGTGGTATGTCAGGACCAACGGAACCCGGTCGTCGGTATTTCTCACCCTCTTCTCCATAGCCTCGGATCTGGTCACTCGGGAAACCTCGAGGAAAAAATGTTCTCCGAATATATAGGACCTGTCCCTTAACTTTATAAAAGATACATTGATGATGTTTTTGGGGTGTCCTCTGACAGTGAAGATGAGTTTAAGTCTTTCATCGACTATGTTTCCTCGTACCATCCGGCCATCAAATACACTTTTAATATTACCAAAGATAGTCTCTCTTTCCTCGACATTAACTGTACCGTAAAGGATGGGCAAATTTCCACCTCAGTGTTTTATAAACCGACAGACGCCCACTGTTATTTAAATTATGGGTCCTGTCACCCAAAGTCATGCAAGGATGCAATTCCAAAGTCACAATTCTTGCGACTTCGTCGTATCTGTAGTGACGAGCAGGACTTCAGGACTCAATGTAACAGAATGAAATCCTTTTTTGTTAAGAGAGGCTACCCCAGCAAAGTTTTGGATCGAGCTATGAATTCAGTTTCCCGAGTGACCAGATCCGAGGCTATGGAAAAGAGGTTGAGAAATACCGACGACCGGGTTCCGTTCTTCCTGACATACCACCCTCACAATAAAGCTATCAAAAACATTTTGATACGCAACTTCAAATCTATAGTTCTCGAGGACGAGCATATGTCGGCAGTTATCCAGGATTCGCCTCCAATTGCAGCCTTCACAAAAGGGAAGAGTTTAAAACAGCACCTTGTTACTAGTTCTTTCAAGAGTGCTACTCCTCAAACTCCCTGTAAATATAAGGGCACTAGTCAATGTAAGCGATCTCGCTGTTCGACTTGTCCTTTTACTTGGGAAACCGATGAAGTAGTAGGGCCGGCTAACGTTTTCAAACTAAAAAATGGTTTCACGTGTACTACTGAAAACGTAGTGTATGCTGTAGGCTGTAAACGCTGTAACATGATCTATGTGGGTGAGACTTGCCGGAGATTGGGTGATCGCTTTGTCGAACATAAACAGAGCGTCACCAATGGTAAGGATTGCCCCGTAGGTGAACATTTCCGGCGAGCTAACCACAGCATACTGGACATGCATGTAACTGTCCTTATACAAACTAGTGCAGGTGAAAAACAACGACAGTTCCTTGAACAAAAAATCATCCATTTTCTTGGAACTGTTCGACCCTTTGGCATGAATGTTAAGAAGCAGTCTATTTTATAAAATTATTTATATATAGAAGTTTAATATTTGCATAGTACAGATAACTAATGTTTTTTCTCTCGTTTTTGATTAAGTTCAAGATTTGGCACGATTTTTACAGGTAATTTCTGTGACACGCCATCAGGTCTGCCTTCTCTCGTCATATCCATCTTTTCTCCGTATTTAGCCCGGTAGTCCCCTAGTCGAAGGCCATATAGGCCGAAACGTTGGGCAGTCTTCCCTCCCTCTCTTTCTATTTTTGTCATTTTTATGTGTTTTTTAATTTGTACATTTTGTGTTTTTTATCTTTTAATCGTGGCCAACTATACCATTTTATTTTGTCTTAATCAGAATAGGTCTGTGATATAGAAAATGTAAATATTATATAATCTTTTTTAAATTTATAACAATGATTTATTTAATGTACTTTTCTTAGTCAATTCCAATATAGTTAATCAGTACATCTGCATTCCCTTAATTACCGAAGCGTGGAATAAGGTATTTTTGTAATCAAAAACATAAAAAATATTTATTAAAACTTTAGTAAAGTTTTGCATGAAATCTATCCATGTAGATGTTTTCAAATGAAATTGAAACTGAACGGAAATTGCAGCAAGTTTCCAATCATTTAAGTTTTCTTTTAAAGTAAATATATTAAGGGCATATCCAACAGTTTCTTGCTATATTGTCATTTTCATAATTTTTAGATATGTTGTTAAACAAGTGCTGAGGATTCCAAAAATCCCAAGAAATTATTGGGTCGCCGATCTTGTTTCCATGGAAATCGACTTTAAACAACGACTATTTTTGCGTTTTTTGAAGAAAAATTAATTTCTAATCAATTCGGTACCAGAGCAACAGAAAAACAAAATTAAGGTTTTAAGGATTTACAGAAAAATTGATTTGATTAAAGGAATTATGTTATATTTTACTAAATCAAAGAGTATGTAGCACGTATTACGAAAAAAGTTGCACGAAATGTGGAATTACATAGTAAAATTTACAATATTTTAAAGACTTCTCATATTGTCGATTTTTATGAAATTCTGAATCTAAGAAAAGCTACTCAAAATGGCAAAAGCAATATAGGTCACAAGTTAGTTTAAGAGTAAATAAAAAATATACGCAATTTTTAACCAAGCTCCAGTCGGTTATCCGCATAAACTCCGCCAAACTGGAAGGCACAAATAACCTTTCCTCAAAGACAATTGGAATTACTTTGTGACGTTACAGTTATCAACGTCATATTCCCGGGAAACACTGCCTTCTTTTGTGTTTTCTATTATCTCCCCAGAAACAATTGGATATGCCCTTAAATGGTCCTGAACCCTAAAAAATGGGGGAGGCATTTCTTTTTTGAATTAGGACTTGGAGTATGTAGTTAAATTATAGAAACTATTTTTAACTGTTTGTTGGTTTTGTAGTTGAAAGAATCCTGTGTCTTGATTGCTCATAAGCCATTTTCATATTTTGAGTCTCAGAAGACTTCAGGTAAGTTAGTAATTATTTCTGTCTTTGTTTGATAGCTGGTTAAACATAAATATGCCTTAAACGGGAATGAAAAATCTGAATATCCATAAATGTGTATAAATGAACATAATTGTACATCTATTCAATTATTATCGTTCCAATATTATGAAAATATCGGAATTCTGACGTTGTTTAGGTGTGTTTATAGATTCTTTGCAATGTTTGAACAATAAGAAATTCTTACATTCAGAAATGTAAGAACAAAAGGTATCTACCTTAGTGACATGCTAAACAAGTTCCTAATATTACGCCGCAACTTGATCAGTCTCAGTATCACGTCATGACTGTCAAGGAAGGTTTCTTATTACCTCGTTCATTTGTAGTTATTCGTCTTGATTTTGTAGATTTTGGTTTGATTTCTCCTGATTATAAAGAAATTTGTCTTATTTCTCTTGATTGTGTAGATATTTGCCTAATTTCTCCTGATTTTGTAGATATTAGTCTGATTTCTCCTGATTTTGAAGAAAATTGTCTTATTTCTTCTGACTTTTCAGATATTGGCCTCATTTCTCCTGATTTTGAAGAAATATGACTAATTTCTCCTGAATTTGTAGATACTGGTTTGATTTCTCCCGATTTTAAGATATTTGTCTAATTTCTCCTGACTTTGTAGACGCTGGTTTGATTTCATCTGATTTTGAAGAAATTTGTTTTATTTCTCCTGATTTTGCAGATATTGGTCTGATTTTATCTGACTTTGAAGAAATTTGTCTAATATCTCCTGAATTTGCAGATATCTGTCCAATTTCTCCTGCTTTGTTTTCTTCGTTTACGTGTTCTCTGAGGAATTTTTCTCTGTGCAACTAAAACATGAAAAAAAATCTCATTTTCTAATGTATAATATCGCATTCAATTACAACTGAACTTGAAAGAAATATTACAGTCATTTAAGTGGAGATTAAACAGAAAAGATTCGACATAGCAACGTTTTTAAATAAGCATCTGTTCTTATTGGTCTTTTATCAATTATTGCTTAGTTATTTTAAGCAGTGGCCAGTAACTAAATACCGAAGTTACTGTGAATTTTATTTCTGTATTTCGACAACTTATGTCTCTTCAGTGCAGATAAAATCGAAATATTTGGAAGAACATAAACACAAAAACTGATAGAGAACAAATAACCAATGTGATCTAAATGTAAAGCCAAAATAAGCTTGCATGAGAGAGATACTCCTTAGTTTTCAACAAAATTTACAAAAATTTAGGTATTGTAAGGTTCCAAATAGAATTGGCTTTCCAGTCAGCACCGAAGTACTGATTGTTGGGCTGGTGAATACCTTCGGGGACTAACAGTCCACCAGCAGTGACATCAAACCAGTGGTAAGAAATGATTAAACACCGAAGTTACTCTGAATTTAATTTCTACATATGCGCATTTCGACAACTTATGTGTCTTCAGCGCAGATAAAGTAGAAACGTTTCGAAGACAATAAGTGGATCCATTGAATCTATGTAACAAATAAATGTATGATTGAGTACCGTGTATTTAGAATAGTATATATGCTTGAAAAGGGTTAAACGCCACTTTCTTTGTATTTCGGCTATATTTTGGCGGTAAGTTCTTGTTGCTTGGGGAACCCAGAGTGCCTGTAAAGAACCAAAATTTTGGGGCTGGTAACTTAAAACACCTCATCACGTACGGTTGCAAGTCGAGTGCACCACTTTTTGTGGTTAACAAATTTTGGTATGCACTCAAAACGCCGGATGATGGTCTGAAATAGCACATATACACCAATTTAAAACTATCAATCGTTTCCCAAAATTTCAAATTTTCAAGGGGCATTAATCAATAATACACATAATACCTTGCCGGTATGTGCGGCGGGGTAAAAATTACATGTCACTTAAAATATAAATAAAGCTTTAATAATTAATTTAAATAATCTAATTAATTTAAATAATTTATGCAATTTAATAATTTAATAAATCAATTAAATAGAGCTTAAGTTTGATTAACACATTTGTTTTCAAAACTTCAATAAACATCGATTATGTGTTGTGTAACACGAGTTTTACACGTTATCATATTCCTGTTGCTGTGGATATTTGAAACCCACATATAAAACAACTTGAACACAATAAGTGTTGATAAATATTTTGAATAAACTTGATTTTAGTACTTATGTGAAAGAAATGTTAAGCCCAATTTTACTTTCCCTATTTTTAATTTACTACAGCACATTTGGATTAACTAATAATTTGTCAAACTACAAAGTAGCAAAACGACTAAAAATCACTTGACCAACACTCCTTATTGAAGTTTTTCGGGGCTTCATTAAACTTGAGCTACTTTATAACAATTTTCTACGTCAAACAAGATATAATTTTGCAGTTACGATTAGAGTTTGTCGATTTTCAAAGGTCAAAGTGCTATAACTCCCACAAAAATATTTTAACAAAAACTTATCTTAAGACTCCCTCGAGACATCTTTGAACTTAAGCTACAGTATAAGTTTTATTAAAATCCGACGAGATATAATTTGCTACAAAGTATTCTGACTCATGCATATTTTGATTCCTGAAATTAAATTGATTAAGGAGGCTCACTCCTAGTTGTTTATATCAAATATTTCTTGAAACCAATTTAAACTGATTTAGCATTGTAGCCTTAATGAAAGGGTCGAAAGAAATATATAGGTCACTGTGTTTTCAATGGAGATGGAAGATATTTCAAATTTGGCGGGAAACGGATTTTCTGGATTTTTCCTTAATTAACATCAGGACTATTTTTCGCCTAAAAGCTATTAAGCTATATCAAGAATTTTATGAAAACTTGTCAGGTGTCTTGATTTGACCTAAAGAAGACATTCCTGAAATAAAAAATGGTAGTCCGTGTGCAAAATTCTTTAAGCCATTGAACTAGAGAAAACCAGAAAAAAAATCCGAAATCTGACACAAATTCAGCTTTCCCGTGAAGTTTTTCAAGGGAATGTTATTAATATTATTATTAAGCGGACAATGAGTCCGTTGTCAGCAAGCAATAATCTCATTTTTGGGATATAAAAGGTGAAGAATTTTGTGTTTCTATTGGTATCAATGTCAACCTTGAATCAACTCTCGCCATTATTGTAAGCTTAATGCTTATTTCTTTTCCATCAAATGATGCCTAAATTGTAAATGATAATAGGCTGTCAATGACAGATCCTATTTTATGGCTGGCCCATAGTAAATCTGTTCCAACTCATTTTTGATTCCATTCCAAAGCACAGTTTTATTAATGTCCAAACAAAATCGCAATTTTCCATACCTAGAATAGCTCAAAGTAAATGTCTTTACAAAGCAACTAAACTAAATTTTGTACCAATCAGGGATTTATCACCATTTATTTCATATTTCCAGGTGCTTTCTACGTAATTTACTACTCTATAATGATTCTAATAAATAAATAACCAAGATTAATTTTGAAGATTATAATCGTTAGTGATTAAATAGTGCTAATAGATTTTTGAAATGAAACTTTTTCATGTGCTAACCACTTCCTGGCTTCCATATAGACATCGTCTTAATACGATGTAATATTGCGATACATTATATAAAAAAATATTTTGTACAATACATTTCAGATATGAACGATCATATCTGAAATGTATTGTACAAAATATTTTTTTTAACTGACCAAAGCTATCTCTTCTTCTCTTCTTCTATTCTTCGCAATGTTTCGCCCAGTACTCCTATTTAAACAAAAAAAGAACAATTGGTTATTTATGGTAATTATATAGAAAATGCATATTATTGCCGACAAATAAGAATACATATGGTTCAAGGATCAGGGTGTAAACCCTTTTTTAAGATTACTTGTAATTCTGTGGAGGTAGTGGAACATCTATGGCAAGCCGATGTGTGTCATCTAAATCAATCAAATCATATAAATTATCAGTAATAAGAGAATCAATAAACAGATGGGATTTCAACCTATTTCAAGACATTGTACAATTCTTAAAATGTTCTAGATGGGTCTTCTGGTATGAATCAACCAATTTTCATGTCATCAGGGTCAAAAATATCTTTGTTAAGATTGGGGATCTTAAGTTTTTTTTTTCAAAATATTTTACAATGCTTACTATGGTTGCGCTAAAAGACCCTCCTTAAGATTCTGGTAAATACCAACCATTATTAGAAAGATAGACAGTAAAAGAGTGGGGATCTTGACTGTTTTCCATAAATTCTTTTTTAATTTGAATGGTGTTGAGTGTGTGTGTGTGTTTGTGTGTGTGGGGGTGGGGGGGGGGGGGNGGGGGTCATCACCCATAAACCTCTGACATGATTTAGTTGCAACACTAGGTAGATATACCAATTAACGCTAGATGGCAGCAAAATCAAAGTGGGAAGAAAAAAGAATTTGTGGACAAAGGAACATAACTCGAGTCAAAATCGAATGACCACGCGCAAAATCAACAAAAATTTTCATTTTTAACGATAAATCCAAAAAATTCCATACATCCGATTGTAATGAAACTTGCATTACAGATATTGGTTTTAGTGGGTTCCCAAGTTAACCTACTGAAAATGCGATTTTACCGAAAATTACCATCATATGAAATGTTTAAAAATTTGGCATTTTTACATCCAAATATTAAATAAACAAACTTTGTGCTGAAAGATTGTTTACGTTTTCAAATTTAATAATTTACCTATATTAAACATTTAATTACATTATTTCACAATAAAATATCAATTCAAACAAAAGGTCACAGATTTTTGTCCAGAGAGTTATCTTACCTGATTCTTTACTGATATGCCTACACTAGGTATACTGTTTAATCTTAAGAGTGATACATTTCAATTGTTCGATAACTCAGCGAAAGTTTCGCAACATGAACCCCTGGTTTATCTTTTTACTAAAATTTAAAATTTCTGTATGATTACACAAAGCTCGATGAATTGATACAGCTAGATAAGGAAATTTAGTAATACTGCCCTTTCATTGGAATTACCTCTGCATTAGAACAGCTGATTAATAGCATGGTTTGCACTCTCAAAAACACTCCCTTATATGCTGAAATTTTGAACAGTTAACTTCGTTGAAGTCTATAAATAAGGTTTTTTAAGCTCATTGCCCATTTGTTTTGTGTTAATCAATATCCTGAATTCAAAATTGAACTTCCTTTAAAGTCTCATAAATAAGTTTTTTAACTGCGGTATGTGGTGATCCTAATTGAAAATTTTATAGTTTACTTTATATTCTATGAATATGCAAACGTTCTTTCTCTAAGATTTATAGACCTTTCTATTGTTATTTTGGAGGTTTTATGACCCAACCCATGTCTTGTTCCGTGCAAATAAAAATCATTAATGATATCATCTACTGTTTTTGTAAACAATCGAAATAGGACTTTACGTTTTGATTTTGACCATTATTATAATACAAAAATAAGAAGGTAGAAAAAGTAATTTCATTTTCAAGAAATAGTTCGCTTTCAAGAAAAGATTATAAAAAATGGCAACAAAGTGACGCAAAATAACGCTAAATTGTTAAGCATCTTCTTTTGTCTGAACTCTTATCACAGGCTTGTATAGACAAAACAAATCGCATTGCAACCGGAATGATACGTAAAAAAACTTTTTTGTAGTACTTGACAGATCAAGATAACCCCGCGGTAGAAATAAGATACTTGTATGTGTCGTTTGAAGCAGAAAGGATTTTTTCAACTTAGATATTGATGTCTGTTAATAGTATAAAAAAGGGAATATTTCAAGGTCAGATCTATTCCTGAACAAGAACACCAAGTCTCACTAGAGGAAATATTTCAAGGTTATATTAATATAACAACAGTTACCTCGTTATTTTGTTTTTACTACCTCTGCTGGTGGACTGTGTGTCCCCGAGGGTATTCACCAAACCAGTAGCCAGAACTTTGGTACTGGCCCGAAAACCGATTTTATTTGGAAACATTCAATATCTAAATTCTACAATATTTTTCAAAACTAAGGAGTATCCCACTCTTGCATAACTCTGTCCTTCGCTGATTTTGGCTTTACTATTTAGATCATTTAGGTAATTTGTTCTCCATCAGCTTTTACAAATATTTCGGTATATGGATTTATAAATATTTGATTTGTACTGAACTGATGAGACAACCGATGTCGAGATGCGCATATGCAGAAACTAAATAACAGTTACTTACGTATTTTGTTATTTAATACCACTTGGCCGTTGCCTCTGCTGGTGGACTGTTAGTCCCCGAAGATATTCACCATCCGAATGGCTAGAACTTCGGTGCTGGCCCGAAAACCGATATTATTTGGAATCATACAATATCTAAATTCAACAAAATATTGTCCAAAACTAAGGAGTACCTTCCTCTTGCACAGCGCTGTTCTGAGCTGATTTTTGCTCTTCTAATTTAGTCATTTTGGTCATTTGTTCTCCATCAGCTTTCACACATATCTCGGTATATGGATTTCCAAATGTTTGATTTGATCTGCACCGATGAGACAAAAGATGTCGAAATGTGCATATACATCTCAGCTATATTTGATATTACTGATTATTCGGATTTCGTTTGGTTTTATGCATTTTAACATTTTTTGAAATGATGGATTTCCTTTGTTTGGGTTCTAGTGCTGCTGATGAGGAAGATATTTCCGAAATGGCCATACAGCTCATTAAAATTATTTCAGTTGGAGTAAAGATATGTTTTATGGTCTCATGTTAATTTACTCCATATCCTTTCGTGAAATATGTATATGCAGAAACTTAATTAACAGTAACTTTGGTATTTTTTTTATTTATAACCACTTAGCTGATGCCTCTGCTGGTGGACCGTTAGTCCCCGAAATATTCATCAACCATTTAAATATTTAACAGAACTTCAGTGCTGGCCCAAAAACCGATTTAATTTGGAAATATACAATATCTAAATTCTACAAAATTTTGTTCAAAACTAAGGAGTATCTACCTCTTGCATAGGTCTGTCCTTAGCTGATTTTGGCTTTACTATTTAGGTCATTTTTGGGTAATTTCTTTTCCATCAGCTTTCACATATATTTCGATATGTAAATTACCAACTGTTTCATTTGATGAGCACCGATGAGACAAAAGATGTGGAAATGGGCATCAGCAGAAAATTAATTAACAGTAACTTCGGTATTTTGTTATTTATAAAATTACCTTCCTTGCATAACTTCTGTGGCCCCAAAAACCAGCACAAAGTTTACATCACTTGCTTCTTAGCGCATCACAATTTAATGAATTTTTAAATACTGTTGAAATTTCTTCAAATTCAACATTCATTTAGTTTGCTCTATAAATGCTTACAATTTGATAAAAATGGTGCAAAAAATACAACGGTACACCTTAAGTGGGTATATTTTTGATTCACCTCTACAGAAAAAAAGTAAATTGCTTTTTTTAATTGTTTGATACATTTGTCTTGGGGATTATTGCTTTGAACAAAATGCTATTGTCACCCAGTCTAACCTTTATTACTTACCATATTATGAATACAACAAACAAAAATAGTACACCTCCAACACTGCTACCAACAATTATATCTGTATTATCTTTTTTCTTTGGTTTTATCTGTTAATCATGAAGTAAAAACAGCAGTGTCATAGTAGCAAGATATATCAAAAGTTGTCAAACGATTTCTCTAGTTATCTATACGATACATTACTTCGTTATGATATATTAATTATTTATTATTTTGACCCCTATTTTAGTAAAGTAAGTGAGAACTGAACCGTCAATCAAAAGAACGAACAATCCATGGACAATGGCAACACCGGAAACACTAAAAAACAAGGACACCACTTGAGTACGGGAGAAAGAAGAAAAATGAAGACTTAAAATCGACAAGAAAAAAGTTATTATAGTCCATTGTGTATGACCTTACTGGTCTATAAGTTCCTATTGTATTACCAATATAGCAATTTGAGTAACCTGTTCCTGTTATTTTTTTTCCTACATGTATTGTTCTACTGCAATATATATTGAAAAAAGTTTTTGGAGGATTGCTTTGTTAGCTTATCAACACAATCAGGGTCCTTTTGAATTGCCCAATAATACTATTGTATATCAATCTTTTATGGCCTGAGGAGGTTTAACCTTGATCTGTTGATGAAAATAGGGACTATATATAGTTTGCGTTTCATGAAAAAAGAATGTATTTTAAAATTACACAATTCAAAAATAAATATTGAAATATAAGTAAAGGGAATTTGAATTAATTGCATTTTTTTTTCTTTCATTAATTAAATATATTTATCTTTTTATGAGGTAATACTTTATCAAGGTAAAACCTTACCAGGCCATGACTGTATGTCAAAACAATAACAGGAAGAGATTACTCAAATTGCTATATTGGTTACACAATAGGAATTAGTAGACCTGTAAGGTCATGCACAATTGATAATAATATAAATAGCTTTACTTTTAGAAACATATCTCAACCTTTGTTGGCTATCCAAATAAAACCGTCAAGACATTATTTTGACATTGGTATTTCCATGGGTACAAACTGTGCACCCCTCATTGTAGATTTTCCCTTTTCTGTTACGAACGAGACTTCATGAAAAAACTTCAAAATGGAACCGTACAAAACAGTTATAAGTTATTTCTGTTTCAATGATAACAGCAGGTATATTTACGATTTCCTTATTATTATTATTGACAATCCCAGTTTTTATATTATGTAGACATCATTTACGTTTTCTGGATCAAACTACTGTATAGGGCTTTATATTCGCGGTACAAAATTTTCGCGGTTTTCAGTGTTGGATTTATTCGCGGGGATTTATATTCGCGGATTTTTAGTTTAAGTCAATGTGTTCATATATATTTAGGTATACAGTAAAATATTCGCGGGTATAAATTTTCGCGGTTATCGTTTTAAACGCGAATAGCGCAAGAATTAATACCCCGCGAAATATAACAACCATACAGTATCATCACTGTCAATGGTAAAATGAAATCTAAAATATATGATAAAATGGATGATTTAGATACATTTGTAATGCTATTACTAATTGCCTTTTTTTCTTAACGGCGACGTTCTATTAGCTCTTTCTTTAGGATTGCATATTTTTCAGCTGGTATAATTCGCAAGCTTTTTTTCCATTCTTGACGATTTAAATGAGTGCATCCATATTATCACAACAAAACTTCTACAATAGGGTTCCAAATTTCATAAATTGATGAATGTTATAAAACGGATGACAGGAAACATCTACACTGACTGAAAATTCTTCCAAGGAACTACGCAGGTAAAACACGAAACAAAAGCAACGATAGGAACTCGACACTAGCAAAAGGCAGCGGTTAAACCGGATTATGGGTAAGTTTTATAGTAGATATGAACATTTAATATCTAAATGTGACGTTACTCCCAAGCAATTACTCAGGGCATTCATAGTCCTGTTTTTTTACGTAAATGTTGTTAAAAATGATAAAACTTATTTAAAAAATCCTGAAAAACTCAAGACGTATATAAAAATTCTTTATGAAATAAGGGAAAACAGCAGGCGTATATTAGTTATACTTTGGAAAATCGGGATAGAAAATGGGTGGTTTTGGTACCCATCAACCGGTTTAATCCTATTGCTTGCTTTTGCTAGTGCTGGAAACAAGTCAGTCTATCCCGAGTTCATATCGTTATTATCTTTGTTTCTTGTATGTAATATGTATTTTTTTCTACTTCGCAGTTCCATTGTGGATTGTTGCATTTGTTCGTAATATTGGATCATTGAAGGTGTTTACTATTATCTGCTCTCTTTAACCCTTTCCTTCATAACGACGCCTTTGGACGCCTCTAGCCCCCCCCTTTTAAGGGCTATAGGAGGGTGTTGTATTAGACCCTAGGATGTGGATATGGGCTTATTGAACAGAATATAACTTGGGCAAAAAAACTGAGTGTTTTTCGTTCGCGACTGGGGACCAAAAAGATATGTCAGGGGGGTCCCAGAGGGGGGATGTGCCCCCCTCTGTCTGGGGGTTCGAAGGCGGGCATTAGCCCCCCTCGCCGCCAGACCAAATCTGGGACTTATCTACATCATGGAATAGTGTTAGCTATTCCTCAACACATATATTTTGAAGTTGAACCTTGCTTGGGCATGTGGAAGTAACATTTTATAATTAAAAAATTTTTGAAGTATGTTTTGAAGGGAAAAAATGCAAAAAATATGAGTTTTTTTACGATTTTGAGGTCCCCTGCTGTCTCCATGGCAACCAGTACCAGGGTTTTGGAACCTGCTTTCCAAAGACCACTGATAGGTGTCCAATTGTGCCAAGTGCCAAGACTCTAACTTGCAAGACAACAATTCTGCAGCATTCTAAACATTGGGTCCCATTTATTTCTGCAAAAGATGCCCTTTTGGAACCAGTTTCATGAAGGAAAGGGTTAATGGAGAAAAAATGAAATTCAAAAAAGATTGGGAAAATGACCATTTTTTGGCGATAGTACTTCAAAACTATTAGTTTTATCATGATTTTTGGCTTTTTTGGCAACTTTTTTTTTCCTGTTTCCCTGTTAATGGAGAAAAAATGAAATTCAAAAAAGATTGGGAAAATGACCATTTTTTGGTGATAGTACTTCAAAACTATTAGTTTTATCATGATTTTTGGCTTTTTTGACAACTTTTATTTTTTTTCCCTGTTTCCTTGTTAACCCTTTCCTTCATAACGACGCCTTTGGACGCCTCTAGTCCCCCCTTTCAGGGCTATAGGAGGGTGTTGTATTAGACCCTTGGATGAGGATATGGGCTTATTGAACAACATATAACTTTGGCAAAAAAATTGAGTGTTTTTCGC
>MJUU01035724.1:2886-22388 GCA_002080025.1 Modiolus philippinarum | reverse complement strand
AACATTGACAAGATATATATCTCGAAAGTCCCGTAAGTATGTCTTATTACATAACAAAAGCAAAAAGTTAAGGAACTAAGAATGATCATAAAAAATGTTGTAGAATAGAGTTAAAATATCCACTTTTCAAAGAACTCATAAAAATATAACTACCAAAGCTATATACTTACCAGACACACGTATTTCTCAGTAGTCAGGAAGTTACAACAAGTCACACAAGTTTTTTAAATTGTAAAAAATTAAATAATTACTTTTAGATTTACGTGATAATCTATTATTTGCGAATCAGGAAGTAACCATCACGTAAAGATACTCTAAACGCTAATTATAGATATAAACACATATATAAACATCTAAAGACAAAGTAACAACACATAAAATTTGCGACTTACTGGATCCGAAAAGATACACAGTTTGTGAGAATAGCGTCATACCTATTTAGTCAGGAAGAAGGGTCAAGGACAATTGAAATATCTTTTTTTATATAATTTTACTTCTTTAGCATGTTCAGTGTTGCTATATTTAAATCATTTGTTACAGATATTTATCAATTATGGACTTTTTACGAAGTCAATATGATATATATGGACCTGTTTGGCATATATTGACCGAGGACGAAGTCCGAGGTCAATATATTCCTAACAGGTCCATATTTAACATATTGACAGAGTAAAAAGTCCATCATTGTTATATTACATATGTAGTTTTATGGTATCTCATTACATTTTTGTGGAGGAAAATTTTGTCAGTACATCGGAATTTAATTAGAAATATAACCTTTATTTGAAAGCTGTGTGGATCTGCCATCAAGGATCATCAAGTAGAATGGGTTAAATGAGTGCTCATAGGATGAATAAATGCCGACATTTCTCTTATATATGAGGATAAAAAAAACCAAACAAGTAAGCCTGTAATATTAGCTTGTTAACATGAAGTGTGCAATTAAAAAAATGTGACAACTGTTAAACATATTTTTCAATGATTTCAGTGGGTACTCTGTAAAAACATTTTGATATCCCCTTTTGGCGGAAACTCCTATTAATGTGTAAAGCGTTTTCCAATATTTATTAAAATATTTTTTTCATAAGACTTTCCTCAGTGAAAAACTATAGCCTGAAAGTCCAACCAGACATAAAACTAAAAATAGAAACATAGCGTCAATATACTTAAAAATAGAAACACGGCGTCAATATACCTAAAATTAGAAACAACGCTGAAATATACTGAATATTCTTAAAATCACGTGAGCGTATTAGCCAATGAGATTAATAGGAACTTATACCATATGTAATATATAATTTTATCTAACAAAGCAATGGTAATTATTTACATTCTTAAAATCATCTGACGGAAAGATTGAATTTTCGGCTGACCCATACCTTGGTCGAACTCTTTGTACATCTGCTATCCATGAAAGAACGATGACTTGATTGGAATTTTAATACAACTAGGAAGGGAGTGTGAAATAAACAGAACATGGTTATATTTAGGAGGAAAGCTGACCGTACTCTCGTTCTTGATTCTGTTGTCGTGAATTCCGGAATGCGATTCTGGCTTGTTGTAGTCCAGATTCCAGGATATTGGAAATTATTAATTCCTGATCATATAAACAATATGTTAATTTTTTCCTAATAAATCATATGATTTACACAAGTAATGATGTAGTAGTAATGACGATTACTTATTACATATAGGTAATATATATAAAAAAAATACAAAAAAAAAAAACAACCCCCCCAAAAAAAACCCCAAAAAACCGAAAAACAAAAAACAAATAAAAAAAAAAAAAACAAAGGCAAATGTAAATAAACATTGAAGGTCTGCTTGATTTAAATCTTCATTGTTGACTGCACCGATAATTCGGTTAATGACGTAGGGGAACTGGCATGTGAAGCCAAACAGGAAGTGTTCCTGCAAGAATGCACGTGGCCGTACTTGTTACAATTACTCAAGAAACTATTTAACTAATGATAAAATTAAACTCAAATACCCAAAGTGAAATATCCAAAATCTCTTCACAGTGATATAGCACAAAATAGCTATCGTAGTATCCAAACTACATTTGTATGCAAATAAAAAAATAACTGAGTGCCTGGCAAATAACTAAATACCGAAGTTACAGGGAAATTGTTTTCTGCATATGCGCATTTCGACAACTTATGTCTCTTCAGTGCAGATAAAATCTAAACGTTTGGAAGACCATAAACTGATATTAAATTTAAAATAAAAAAAAAATTTCCCTTTTCAAAATTTAAAATTAATTTATTTTCAAACGAATTCAGCTATCTGTAAAGATGTAAAAGTTATTTTCATTTTAAAACTATTATATCAAAAACTCAAATTTTTGCCAAATATGGAAATTTTGACATTAATACTTAAAAGGGATACTATTTAAAATTGATCATCAAAAGACAAATTTGTCAATTTCCTTTTATTTGATATCTCATTTGTTATTTTATCTTTATAAATAATAAAGTTGTAGTCATTCAAAATTAGGGGCTGTCTATTTTCTTCCGAATACTGTTGTACTACTTTAATTATAAGATGAATGGACACCATGTGGAGGGACATCAAAGTTTGACGAATATCTTGATCATTGCACAATTTCATACAGTTTTAAGAGTATCTGGTGACAGTTGGAATAGAAAAGAAACAAGTATTTTCATACCTTTTTGTCATAAAAATTCTAACATTTCCAAGTTTGATACTTAACGTCTATCATTTCGAGTCCCGAAATATTTTGTCTGTATAGTTGTAAGGAATGTCGGAACATCTGTTCCTTGGAGAGAAGAAACGTTTTGTCCCTTTAATGATAATAAAAAACAAACACACAAAGTTTTGTTCAAACGGAATAAAATGTCTGCCATGCTCATATGTTTACATCTGTACGCAAATGACGTCATATTTTACCATATGGTTGAAAAATACGATTTTCAGTTATAGAGACATATCGCCAATATATTGTTTTTTTTTTCTAAAATATCGAGTGCAGTTAAAAATGTACGAATAGTCAAACATATTGTCTTAATAAATTTGGCTGCTGATAGCACAGTTTTTATAGGGGTTCACACTGCTAGTACTAGTTTTATGGCGTTCTTATTCATTTTTGTTTATTTGTTTTGTCTTTGTCATACTGTCTCAATTCGTGTTGCTGTGAATTGCCGTGATTTTGGTATTTATGATATTAGAATTTTCCCTTTCCTCGTTCTTGCTTCGGTTCGTTTGCCAATGTATTTGGCCTCGAGAAAAGCATAGAACAGCTTATTTATTCTGAAAACATTATTAAGTAAATATGAAAAAGAAAGGAAATGGGATAAATGTCAAGGAGACAACATCCCATATCCAGGTTAAAACGACAAAAAACAAAAACACAAATAAACACAAACATAACAAGAAATTATTTGTATGTTTTTTCGACTTAAAAAAGCTAAAGGCTTTTGACTCCCTTCGGAGAAATGGTTTGTTAAATAAACTTTTGAATATCGGGGTTTGTACAAAGTTGTACAATACTGATACTGAAGGGGCTTTTAAATATAAAAATAAATTCTCAAGCTTTTTCAGACTAAGAGAAGAGTACGTCATTTGGATCTACACTATTTAATTTGTTTATTAATGACCTTCCAAATATATTTAATGAAAGTGAATGCTTTCCACCATGTCTATCACAACACACAGTAAGTAGTCTGCTGTTTGCCGATGGCCGATTGTTATATCTGAAACCAACTGTTGCCTTCAGAACGGTTTCAATACAGGAAATAATTCAAATGTAATTGTGACAAATGGCAATCAATCCGTAACATAGTATACTGAACAAAAATTTAGATTCAACAACATAAGGTTTGTCAACAAAGAAACCCAAGAAAGGATTCAACTTCTCAAAACACAAGCTTCACATATAAGCTCAACAAGTTCTATCCAATCAAGTTCAATGTACAACTTGTACCTTATGTATGTTTTATACATCACCGAAAGCACAAAGTCCATGGTATTAATTAAATTGTACAGGCATACACATCTTGTTACCTGAATCCAAAAAAAATTAAATAAAATTATAAGTAAAAATGATTGTAACAAATTGAGTAATTGCAAGTAATTGCTAGTACATGTAATTGCAAGTAATTTGTAAGTAATCTATAATTAAGTAAAATAATTAGCATCTTGAGTAATTTCTACTGGTGATTCTTTTATCAAATTAAGTAATATTACTGGCAATTCTTTTGCCAAGTTAAGTAATTTCTACTGGTAATTCTTTGATCAAGTTTAGTATTACTGGTAATTTTTTTACCAAATTAAGTAATTTCTACTGGTAATTCTTTTATCAAGTTAAGTATTACTGGTAATTCTTTTACCAAGTTAAGTAATTTCTACTGGTAATTCTTTTTATCAAATTAAGTAATTTCTACTGGTAATTCTTTTACCAAGTTATTTGTTTTACCTAAAAATTAGTATATAGCGCTATATCAAATAATAGTATTTTGTAATCATAAGTAGCATTTTTACTCGATTTAAGTAAAAGAATTTATTAGTTAAGCAATATTTACTAAAATAATTACTTGGAAGTTTTTTAATATTATAGAATTCTTTTAGAGGATGCAAGTAAATCATTCACTATGATGGATAAATTCTATGTAATATTCATCAAAACAATTACTTAAATCAAGTAATTTATATTTAAATTATGAATTAAAATTGTTCAGATTTTGTAAGAAAATTACTTAAAAAGATTAAAAAAAATCATTACTTGAATAAAATTACTGCATATATTATCTCAAAAATGTTTCACTTGGATTGTGTAAAAATTATTGCTCAAATAAATGAATAACAGGTAACTTTAATCTACAGTATTACTTGAAATTTTATTACTTAAATTTATATATTCTGTGAAAAATTTCTTAAAATACACATCCTCGATACTCCAATTACAGATTTTGAGGAATTAAATAAATGAAACAGTTTTTGAAAACGATATATAGGTTAGGAGCGAAACAACCAAGGGCAAACGGGAATAAGTGGGAATGCATCAAGGGTGAAAGGGGTAAGGAGCGAAACAACCGATTCGGCGCAAAATGACCAAGATTCGAGAAGAAAAGAATGCTGACAATATACATCTTTTATATAGATCACATACTATTCAGGCCATGCAAGAAGAGTGAACAAACTTTGAATTCTGCATTATTGATAACAATATCATTTCAAATCAGAAATGGCAATTTATTGTACAATTTGAACGATTTGAAATTGTGTAAAGGGGGGGGGGGGGGCTGATAAATTATGAAAGAAATATCTTGTGTTAATTAAGGTCTAATGCGTGCAATGTGTCTTGCCTTCAAAATTCAGAACAGAGTCTAAGATTACATAAACTGGTCAAGAGTCAGGTGACTCGGGTCTACTCCAACTTAATTGGCAAGACCATGAGACTGTGACCATGCTGTCTCGAGTTATTTTTCAAATGGTTGAACAGTGGTATGAACGAAAATTGTGTTGTGTAACAATTAACTGACAATTAATTGTAATAAATCATTGCAACATCTTAAAATCGCAATTATTTTTACATTCAATTGCCAAATCAAAACATAATAAAGCTACAATACAGTCATTCTCCATTGTTATCCTTTTGGCGCCACAACCTCAGTTAAGGGGTTGATGCTGATTGGATAAGAAACATCTACTTAAGTAAAATCAACCAATCAAAAACATTGGCATATATAAAGCTTTTAGATAATTAAAAATAACCTGGTCATAAATAAAAATACACCATGATTGTGAAATAAACAAACCAAACAGATGCCTATCGTTGAGGGAAGTTCAGAAATGCATATTTCTAATAAACAGGAATTTTAGGTTAATTTTTTATAACACAAATGATTTTTGATTAATTTTTACTCCAAAGATTACATAATAATTATTTAAATTTAAACAATCATTTAGGTAATTATTTTACTTCAAAGGTTTGCTTTTCTTTATAAGTAAAAAAGTACTTGCATATGTCTACGTCATGTTCATAGTAAAAGTATTACTAAGTAATATGTGAGACTTTTTTAGCAAAAACAATATCTTTGAGTAATTAATTTACTTACTGATGTTGTCTTTTAAAATTTGAGCAAATAATAAGTAATTGTATGTAATAGTAAGTAATTGTCTAGTTATTTCTACTAGCTGGCTGGTAAAACAAACACTTATTTTAAGTAATATATTATTACTAAGTATTTTTTTTTAGTGATGTACAAGAGGATTTTTTACTAGTATATTGCTTGTCTGTTCGTCAAATTTACACAGGATGTACACATTACTTTTGGATAATATCTGACATTGTTTGTCATTCACTCAGTTATTTCATATCTGTAGAGTTTTGATACTAAAATGGCTATTCTTTATTGTGTCACTGTGAAGAGATTTTGGACAATGTGTCACTTACTTTTGAGAAGTGCTTCGACACTGTGATTACCAACGAGGACTACACTTGATGTTTTACCTTGACTTGATATTTTACTGATGCCTACTAGAATACTTTTGTGGATTTATGAACTTTATAGTAATTCCTTTTATTTCCATTGCAATTAACTTTAACTATTTTAAGGGGGTTTGCTACTCCATTTGAAAATAAATAGGATTTCATTTAAACATGATTTTATGTTAGAAAATTAAAAAGGAAACAACTTAAGTGAAAAAAATTGATAGGTTGATGATCTAGTTTTCGAGATTCAAGTGTTTGAAAATTTGGCGGGAAACCGAACTCCTCTGATTTTTCATAGGATTAACATTGACAAGGTTTGACCATGAATGAAGATGACAGAATAAATAGAATCCAATTGAATTTTTACAGAATGTTCACAAAGATGTATAAAATGAAATTATGGAAAAAAATTAGGGGGTCGATGGGTAAAAAATTATAATACTATTAAATGGATAAAACCCGAGGATTCCGAAAATCTGACAAAAATCCCAAAACATGAGGAGCAAACCTCCTTAATTATAATTATTTCAGAGACTGACTTTAAAAATTTTTTTCATTGTATTTCATGCTATTTATGGAATTTTACGAAAGGAAATGGAGTAAATGAACATGAGACCATAACACATATGTTAACTCCAGCTGCAATAATTTTAATGAGCTGTATGGCCATTTCGGAAATTTATTCCTCATCAGCAGCACTAGAACCCAAACAAATGAAATCCATAATTTAAAAAAATGTTAAAATGCATAAAACCAAACGAAATCCGAATAATAAGTAAATATCAAATATAGCTAAGGACAAAACTACGATGGTGGGAGTTAATCCTACGGTTTTAGAATTTACATAAATTTAGATAATAGTAATTGAACAAAGTGTACACATGAGATATAATCTCATGTACAAGTACACCATATCTGAGAAAAATAAAGAGCATACATCTCTACCACGGGGAATTGTTTTACCAACTCCACACTGCAATAAAAGACAAATTCCTGTATTAAATATTTTACGAAAGGAAATGGAGTAAATGAATATGAGACCAATTGTATATTATCTAGGTCTCTAACATTGTTTCTAGATTATTACATGTACGTATATTTCTCAAATCGAGATAGTTAAATTTTTCACATTTTAAAGTTTGAGGTTTACCGAGAACTTTAAAATATAAAAATTTAACTATCTACATTTGAGAAATTATCTTATTAAAACGGAAAACAATGTTAGTGATTGTTTCTCTTAATTTCTTCTGAATTTATTTAAAGTAAAGTGATCTCCGTGATCTCCATTCTCAAATATGCCTCCATTTTGTTGCTACCATCGTTGCTCCTTGTATCATTGGGCCATACGTTAAGAGTGAAGTTGAGTGAAATATTTTTAATAAAAATGTCATATTACTAATCAGTTGTGTATTATTGGTCATAAAAATGCAAAACCCATTTCGCTAGACAATGATGCAAGTGTTAATTTCATCAACATCCGGTTGCACTATTTCTAGAAACTGACAGGAGAAATTTACATGATTGACCAATCTCCAACTGAGAACAAATTTACACACATGTTAGTTATTATTTCGATAACTAATCCATCAGGAGGNAAATGTTAAAATGCATAAAACCAAACGAAATCCGAATAATAAGTAAATATCAAATATAGCTAAGGACAAAACTACGATGGTGGGAGTTAATCCTACGGTTTTAGAATTTACATAAATTTAGATAATAGTAATTGAACAAAGTGTACACATGAGATATTATCTCATGTACAAGTACACCATATCTAAGAAAAATAAAGAGCATACATCTCTACCACGGGGAATTGTTTTACCAACTCCACACTGCAATAAAAGACAAACTCCTGTATTAAATATTTTACGAAAGGATATGGAGTAAATGAACATGAGACCATAACACATATGTTAACTCCAGCTGCAATAATTTTAATGAGCTGTATGGCCATTTCGGAAATTTATTCCTCATCAGCAGCACTAGAACCCAAACAAAGGAAATCCATAATTTAAAAAAATGTTAAAATGCATAAAACTAAACGAAATCCGAATAATAAGTAAATATCAAATATAGCTAAGGACAAAACTACGATGGTGGGAGTTAATCCTACGGTTTTAGAATTTACATAAATTTAGATAATAGTAATTGAACAAAGTGTACACATGAGATATAATCTCATGTACAAGTACACCATATCTGAGAAAAATAAAGAGCATACATCTCTACCACGGGGAATTGTTTTACCAACTCCACACTGCAATAAAAGACAAACTCCTGTATTAAATATTTTACGAAAGGAAATGGAGTAAATGAACATGAGACCAATTGTATATTATCTAGGTCTCTAACATTGTTTCTATATTATTACATGTACGTATATTTCTCAAATCGAGATAGTTAATTTTTTCACATTTTAAAGTTCGAGGTTTACTGAGAACTTTACAATATGAAAATTTAACTATCTGCATTTGAGAAATTATCTTATTAAAACGGAAAACAATGTTAGAGATTGTTTCTCTTAATTTCTTCTGAATTTATTTAAAGTAAAGTGATCTCCGTGATCTCCATTCTCATATATGCCTCCATTTTGTTGCTACCATCGTTGCTCCTCGTATTATTGGACCATACGTTAAGAATGATGTTGAGTGAAATATTTTTAATAAAAATGTCATATTACCAATCAGTTGAGTATTATTGGTCATAAAAATGCAAAACCCATTTCGCTAGACATTGATGCAAGTGTTAATTTCATCATTATCCGGTTGCACTATTTCTAGAAACTGACAGGAGAAATTTACATGATTGACCAATCTCCAACTGAGAACAAATTTACACACATGTTAGTTATTATTTCGATAACTAATCCATCAGGAGGCGTTTAAATTTCCTAGAAATTAGAGAAACTTGACACTAATGTGAGGTCATATTAGATCTAATCTTAAGAGGGGATGTGACGGTGGTCATTTTGTTTATTTGTTCATTTTTAGCTTTGGGTATTTTAGGTTAATGTTAGTATTATTTATAGTTCGTTAAGTAATTCTAACGAGTACGGCCACATAAATTTTTGTCGGGAGCACTTCCTGCTTAGCTTCACGTGCCGGTTCCCCTTGGTCGAGATCGTTGCCCCAGGGAACTTTAAATAATATCACTTACCAAGTCTCCGGGACAGTCAAACGTTAGGAATTGAAACGAGCAGACTACCAATCTCAGTCCGTGATGATCTTCATTTTCCTTTTGAAATAAAAATTGAATATCTGCGAGGTTGGACATGGTGATGAGAAATTAAACCCGGAAACAATATAGGGAGAACTGAATGAAAACCCCAAAACCCGCATTTTTTTTTACTATACCATTATTATTTTCATTACTTTTTTATTCTTTTATTTTATACATACTAATATTTATTAATTTTTTTTAAAAAATAGCATGCAAGCAAATGTTTTTTTATTTGTTTTTCGTAAAGGGATCTACGTACCTGTAATTTTAATATTATAAAGAGATGACCGAGTTTAAAATAATGCCATTTGCTTCCGCAATGAAATAAAAATAACGAAAAATTTGTCATTATCGTGAATAAGTTACTACTGTTTCATTTATTGATATTACAATGTGTTCAGTTGAGAAATGACATCATATGAAAAAAACATTGAAATAACGACATGATTTTGCAGAAACGAAATTCACAGTAACTTCGGTATTTAGTTATTTCAACATATAACTTCATTATATAAGCAACGACAACTAATCAAAGGTCATTGTTTTATGAAAGAACCTTAATTATGATACCATAGGCCATTGTTATTTTATTTTAAGTTTTACGAATCCGTCGTCCCAGAATTATTCTCGATTTGGAATTTTTTTTTGTTTATTAGTTAAATGTTCTTATGTGAATCACTACAGTGCCAAAAGAAATACAATAAATTCACTGTGATCTATATTATAAAAGTACTTAAAGGTTCTCACCACGATGTCCGGAGGGGTTTCCTTCTCCTCTTCTTTAAGTTTTCCAATATTCCATCCATAAAAGCTGATGATTGCATAGTGGTGCATGCGAGACCTTGTTATTATTTTTTCTTACAATGTTAAATACAGAATTTTTGCATAATATAAGAAAACAAGTAACATTTGAGAATACGTGATTAAAATTTTGACAAGAGACATGAGGGACTGAGATAATTTACTGAAGTTTGGAAATCAGCTGTTGTAAGCTGATCTCTAAATGTATCAACTGTTGGAGACTGTAAGTAGTATAGGAGAGGTTTTCACTTATCATTTGTGGAGGTGCTGAGGAGGTGCGTTGCCATAGGAACACGAAGTCTTGCCGATCTCCGTAATACCATTTACCCTATTGATCGGTGGAGCCGTCGCGGCGGAGCGTTGCTATGGGAACACGAAGTGTTCCAAACGAAGTGTTGAATAACGTACGAGTGACCTTATCAAACTTGTTATGAATGACGTAATTAAACTTGTTATGAATGACGTAATTAAACTTGTTATGAATGACGTACTTAATTGTTATGAATGACGTAGAATAAACAAATATTTTGGGTATAAATGGAAAGCGATTTGGGAACTTAGCGTCAGTTGTTTAAAGCACACCAGACCCACGCTAGTTGGTACAGAGAATTTTGAAAGTGTTTCACGATGTAGTACCCCGTAAGTTGTCTTTTATCAGGTCCACTTTCATCGCGGCCATTTTGTTTTTCCGAGGAGAGATAACTCTTGTAAGTACTTGTATTCGTGTTTTTAAAGCCACTTTGCATTTATCCAGGCTTGTGACTGGCTATAACTATAGAGTTATAGGCTGCATTAATTTTTTTATATATTTTTTATTCTTTTTTGCAACTAACAATTACAGTTCCTGTTCTTCATTCTCCCTTTTTTGGGTTCTCTTCTATCCACATATTTTAAACAATTTTGCGTGTTCCTCCAATGGATCGTCGTTTTCTTCCCAATTATANNNNGCCCCCCCCCCCCCAAACAGTAAAAACATTGTACTTTGTCACCTTGAATTAAATAAGAGTCCAGCCTTTGCAAGGTCGGATTGTCGTTGTTTCAGTCGTACCGTCAATCCAGTGTAAGTTTCTAGCCTGACTGCTTCATTAGAATACTTAATGTATTTTCGGCACGTAATGCCAGGTCTTTCTTCTGGAGTTCTCGGTATAAACCCATGTTTTTTGTTAACATTCTTGAATGAAGAGACATTTTGGGAAATGCCTATGGTGTTCAATATGTACCACGTCCTCAACTCTCCAGCCACTCAATACTCCACCACACTGTGTGCACTAACATTTGTCTTCTATACCAATATAATAAAAATAGTCTTGTGCGAGATCCAAGAATTGTACCGCATTTGACGTCCACGTTTTGAAGGTATCTAGGCGTAAATAAATTTTCTCTCATATGTTCAATCGCTCCAACGGGCTTTCAGGGATGCAATCCATCTGTATTCAATGTAGTCTGTCTAGTACACTGCTTAAATGACTGATGGGAAACTTCAACTTCTATCTAATTCCCACTGTTAATCACAAATGGTCAGCAGAATTGCAGTCTGGTGATTGAGGGAATCGGTCGTTTACGCCTTTATATAATCCAATTGGGTGTCTTCTGTCAGGTCCGCGTTCATGGTTTGGTAATGAAGATAACTCGTTATTTACCAATGCTGTTCTAGTTTATTTCAATCAAGATTATACAACTCATGAATATTTTTTAACAGTGCTCGCGTGCTCATTTCACCATATTGCTGCTGCTGCGTCAGATACGAGGAATAATTGCTGCTGCTGCCGATGATGGTGAGATAAAATAAGAAAAAAAACACAATTGTTTGACACAAAACTCCATACATTTCACTTATTCATTTCATTAAAATGGAAAGAGTCACTCTGCATTTTCGCTATAACTGTATAGTAATAGGCTGCAATACCCCTTTCCTCCCAACCCATATGTCATTCATTTATCTTTTACATGGGTGTCGTTGCTGTCTTAATCATTCAATACTCCATCAAACAGATACTGTCTTTTTTTTCTGCAACATATTTCCAGGCCTCTATAGTATCGTAGTCCTCTGCTTCTTTTAAACTTTGGACCGTTTTCTTGATTTTACTATGCACTGGGTCTTTCTGCATATCCTCCATCCAGAACACACTATTGAGATAAGCATCTTTCCCCATATACCGGGAGAAATTTTTATATACAAGTTTTGTGCCTTATCCTCCACATGTCCGACGTCTTTATACTTTTCCACCTTTTCTTCGTATTCGGACTGATTTGCATTAGTGACTTTCTTTACTATAATATTCCATGATGATTCCCAGTCTGAGTCTTCTTCATCAGATCTTTCATCGGTGGTATACTCAGATTGTTCACTAACATGATTTTCTTCGGACATGTTAGAGTCCATTTCCATAACCTGTAATTTGTCCATCTCTTGCTCAATATTATGACGTGATTGCATGTGACGCAGAAGATTGACCTGTCGATTGGATAGATAATTACAGCTATCGCAATGGTACATTCCAGAGGTCTTCGCCCTTGAGATTCGTTGCACGAATGAGGAAACTAAAATTAACGAAGCTTTAAATACTTAAGACTCACGAGTTGCTCACGAGTATATTTTTGTCAGTGCTCGCGTGCTCATTTCACTATATTGCTGCTGTTTAATTGCTACTGCTGCTGCTGCTGCTGCTGATGTTGATGATGACGTCTTATCACTACATTGTTGCTGCTGCTGCTGCTGATCTTGATGATCACGTCATATTGATGATGATGGAAATAGTGCAAGTCTGCTGCTGCTGGCGGTGGTGGTGGTGGTGTTTGTTGTAGTGTACATTCTTAGATTCTTAGATTGTCTTGTTATGAAAATCAACCAATTAGAAAGATTCTTACAAAATGAACTGACCTATCACTGCCATCGATACAAATAACCCAAGTCATATTCTAACCCTAACCGCAACCCTAAACCTTACAAAATCCCTACAATGCTTATACTAATCAGTGTTCTGTCTGTAACATAAGAGAAATGCATGGATTTGCTTAATGATATGACGTCATCATCAACGTCATCATCAGCAACAGCAGCAGTCTTTTTCCCTTCCTCCTGCCAAGAAAATTTCGTAAAACTAAAAATTAAATAATAATGGCCCAAAAGATTTTTGTGAAAACACTTTCATGAGGAAATTTAATTTAGCGTGAAATTAACTGTAATCGTTTGCTTTGCCATAGATAAAAAAGGAAAATTTTCTCTAGTTTTTATTTCATCTGCGCTGAAGAGATCCGTACAATGCAAATCAACTGACGGCTATTATGGTTAGTTGTTTTGTTACATGATAATTTTATTTGAATAATTTCATTGGTTTGAAACATGTCACCTGATATTCTATCAATCTTGATATTGTTTAATTACAAAAGATACTGACCGATCGATGACGTCATTAATCCTGAAGTCACACGACTTTCAGCCAATCAGAAGTGCCGTATTTTAAGTATGTTCGGTAAACCAAAAAATTCAAGGATCAACAAATTGGCGTTGCGATAACATTTTAAGTCTTTTTTTTTACTCTGCTTGACATAAGAAGCATTTTGAAAGTAGACCACTGTTTACAAAATACCCAGAAGGTGATCGAAAGTAAGAACATGCGATTCGAGGTCGGGCTATTTCGTTTTAGCAGTTCTGCATTTTCTATCTTGATTTCGGAAGCTTCTTTATAATTTGTCATAGGAACTCCGACCGAGCAATGCAAGATGGATGTACTCATTGTTTTTCTTTTATTTTGCAAAAATGTATTTTATTATTATCCTTTTCGCTAAAAAATCAAAAGGACGGAATTACTAATTTTCGTGACTATATGCTAAATAAAATGTACGTATCGACATATTCTCGTGAAGTATGATTTCGGGGTATTGCAGGATCGAGTGATTTATTTCCCAAATTATATAAAATCAATAACAGATGCCATAAACCTCAAATAACGTAGATGCCTGCATCTTTTTAATGCAGAGATCATATTTGCATAATTACAAATTTACAACTACAATTATAATTTCACAAATTACGTTATCCTGTAGACATGCTACAAGTTCCTCTGTTATGATTGTCCCTTTAATTTTTTCTTTTTTTTTCTATAAAAATGTACAGTATACTATCCACACTTGTTTACTATCGAGCAGTGAACAGAGGTACTTGTAAACCTTGCAAGAGAAAAACTTTTTAAGTACATAATGTACTGCAAAAACAAATAAATCTTAAGTAGCCGTAACATTTTAACCGTAACCATATTAATCCTTTCCTTTCTGAGACTAGGCTGAAAAGTCAATTTTTGAGCATTCTGAACTGAGCTAGAAAATCAAAATGTTCTAGTTTTTTTGCAAGTCAATCCAGAAGGTTCATACTTGGTAAAAGTACATACTGGCCTAATGTCTTCAGAAAAAAAAAATGCTTTCACAACTTGGTTCCTTGTTGCCATGGAGGCAACAGGGGCCTCAAAGGGAAAAAATGCATTTTTTGACAATTTTTGACCTCCAAATTGAGGTTCAAAAATATTTTAAAAATTTGCAGTGCATACTACAGCCAGCAACTCTCCAAAATCCAAAAATAAAAAAAAATCCACCTTATGAGCTTTAGGCTAGGCTATCTAGCGAGAATTTAAGGCCCCAATACTTGCTTTCCGACACGGGGGGCTTGCGCCACCTTCGAGCCCCCACGACAAAGAGGGGGGCATATCCCCCTCTGGGACCCCTGACATATCTTTGTAGTCCCCAGCCGCACGCGAAAAAAACTCATTTTTTTGCCAAAGTAACATTGTGTTCAATTAGCCTCATCATAGAGCCTTAAACAACACCCTCTTATAGCCCTGAAAGGGGGGGGGGGCTAAAAGCATCAAAGGAAAGGGCTAAAGAAAGTGTGAAAAGGGTATAGAATTTCACATAGCTAATCTGATAATCACCAGCTGTCACAGCTGATCACAATATTATAACAAATCGGGGTTACAAATACTGTGAAATGTAAAGTTTTAATTGATTAAAAAATTAATCCAAGGAGAAAAATTTCTCTACACCTGAAAAAAGTTTACATACATTGATTATACTCCATCTACTAAACAATTAGTATGTGTTTTATGTGGCGATAGAATAATACAGGATGCTCTCAAGAGCCTGTATCGCTCACCTGGGCCATGGCCAACACAGTAAGTCAAAATAATCCCAACGTTTAAGGGTCTAATTTTCAAGTTTGTTGATAGACAAATTAAACTATGTTCCCCATTGGCAGCTATTTTTGATGGGGCGTAGCCCGACTGTCACCTTTCTTGAAGAAGACCATATAAGGATCATTGTGCCTCATTTTGGTTCCAATTGGCCTAGTATTTCAGAGGAGATCTTTGAATAATGTCCCATTGGGTCCAAGGTTAAACAAAGTTACCCGCTGACTGCCATCTTAAATGCTATGCTGACATGCCAGACACACTGTATGAAGGGGACCAAGTAAGGACCATTGTAATCAAGTATGATTCCAATTGGCCAATTGGCCAGAGGAGAAGATCTTTCCAATGTTAAAACCACGTTCCCCGTTGGCAGCCATATTGGATATGATGTGGACTTGCTGAACACATTTTTAAAAAGGGGCCACCTAAGAACCATTGTGATAAGTTTGGTTCCAATGGGCCCAGTATTTTCAGAGGAGAAAATTTTTGCAATGTTCTCTAATTTTCGACAAAGTTCCCCGCTGGCGGCCATCTTGGATGACCTGCGGACTTGCTGGACACAATTTTTTAAGAGGAACACCCAAGGACTATTGTGACCAAGTTTGGCTCCAATTGCAGCAGTGGTTTCAGAGAAGAACTTTGAATGCTTTCCACATAGGGTTCAATGATACGGTCTTGCCAGACATATTTTTCAAAAGGGGTCACCTAAGGACCATTGTGACATAACATCTTAGATGGCATGTTGACTTGCGGGACACATATTTTCAAGGGGACCACCCAAGGACTGTAGTCACCAAGTTTGGTTCCAATTGGCCCAGCGGTTTTAGAGAAGAAGATGTTTGAATGAAAAGTTCAGGACGGACAGACCACTGCCACCATAATGGCAATAGCTCACTATAGCATAGCCAGATCAGTTATATAGTGAATGCATTCTATGAAGCCAAGCTGCTACTCTATTAATTAACTAAAACAGATATTTGTATGATAGACAAAGTATTAATCACTGATGTACATTTATACACAAAAGTTAATTAAAAGAGAAATAAGTGAAGATTGTTAAAGTATTTTTGCAAAACATTGTAAAAATTTGTACAAAAACACCTTTTGCTCTTGATTATATAACAAATACTTTTTTTTTTATAAAATGATAGCATGGAATTTCTATAAAACTTAAAAGATAAAAGTAAACCAAAGAAGATTTGAAACCAGAATTTAAAGGGAAATAACCCATAAACCATATAGCATTGAAAAAAATGGTGAAAAACAGTTAATAACTTCTACACAGGCATTTGAATTTCTTTTAAATTTCAGAGTATGTAGATCTTGATATGCGGAACATTTTTCCAACTTACACTTTACCTCTATCTGTTGCAGTTTTTGAAATAAAAAATATAAAATGCATGAATTTTGAAAATTTTACGGACAAAGGGCTGTGACTCCGAGACGGATTTTCCGATTTTCTTCAAAATTGCAGGACAGATAGATCTCGGCATTGTGAACAAATTTATTCTATGTCAGATTTTTTTATATCTGCAACGGTTTTGGAGTTATTTGCCAAAAAAACAGCAATTTACCCCTATGTTCTATTTTTAGTAACAGCGGCAATGTTGTTTGGTCCTCGGACTAACCGAACACATTTGTAAAACTAGATACCCTGGTAATGACCTAGGCCAAGTTTGGAGTAAATTGGCTCAGTGGTTTCACAGGAGAAGATTTTTGAAAAAAAGTTAACGATGGACGGACGACGGACGGACGGACGGACGACGGACGACGGACGCCAAGTGATGGCAAAAGCTCACCCTGACATAGCCAGGTGAGCTAAAAAAGGGAATATAGAAGAAAAATTTTTCATGGAAATTGTAAAACAGAGTTTTGTTTACTAATTGAGAAGCATTTTTTATATTTCTGTCAAGACTTACACACAGATATATTGTGTCGGAAACGTCTTAGAGATGTACAAAAAATAGAAACAACTCTGAATTCAACACTGCTTAATAGTAAACAAGTGTGGATAATATACAGTACATTTTTATAGCAAAAAAAATAAATAAAGGGACAATCATTACAGAGGGAAAAAAAATGAAAATTCATGCAGGTAGTTGTGGCATTTGGGACAAGTTTAACACTTGTCCATGTCCAGGCTATTTTCTGACTTTATTATTTTTAAATCTTATCACTGTCTTTATTCAGACCCCTATGTTTGACGGCTACCTAAATCTACTTATTTTGTTTTATATTAAAAAAAAACCCAAAATCTTTGAAAAGCCTGCAAATTTCTATGTAAGCTGATAATTATGTAATAAAACAATTACGGGTCTTTTTTATCAGTCGATATGAGTTTTAACTGACCTAAAAATTTTAATATTAACCTCCGCCTCCGGCGTCGGTCAATATAACTATTAATTTTTAGATCTATTCATAATTATACGACCTCTACAAAAGACCATAATTGTATATTATTACAACGCTATAATAAAATGCCCTAAAATTACATTCACACACCATTTTTTGTTTGCTCTGCTTTGCCTTTATTTGGTCATATTGGTATTAATGTACAGCATTAAAATGGGGGGGGGGGTAATGACAAAACTACCAAATAGAAATGTCAAGAGCCAAGTAAATGAGGCAAAAAGAAAAAGTATGTGGATACCACTGGAAAAATTGTCGACCGCAATGGTTCTGACTTGATACGGGTATTTCAAAAGAAATGGTGGGTTAAACTAAACTGGTTTTATGGCGTTCTTCCATTGCGGTAGTGTCAGGTAGCAACTCAACAGCAATTGCTATGAGAAGGTCGTACACATTTGAAAGAAATGATTATGCCAGTATTAAGTACAAAACGAATCTTGAATCAGAGTTCGTAACGAAACTTCAAATTTTGCCACGAGAGACTGATATCTATTGAAGAATTTTTCGAACGATCGTACGAGATTGATTTTTTAATTTTTTTTTAAACCTCGATTATAAAGATGTGTTTTTTGGAAACACTTATGCCCCCGAGTAGAAGAGTAAAGAAGAAACATTTAGCACACTGAAAAATACTTAATGTGTTTCTGAATGACTGTAATTGGATGCAAACACAGAAGTCATCGAAATGACCCCCTCCAATCATTTTCCAAGCCGTTATCTGGAAACAATTTTCACCGACCCCTTTTTTCTAAACATTTATAATTAACTTATTGTCTTTCTGCCTATCAGTGTTTTCATTTTTTTTCATCAATACAGTAGAATCTATTTATATCTATTCAAAAAACCAGAACAGAAGAAATGGATTAAATGAAATTACATCAGAAAATATTTAATAGATTTAGTAACATCCCTATTCTTTGATATATACAATGTATATTAATAAAGGTCTATGGTAGGAATCCAGAAACATTTTCTCATCTATACATGTAGATGAATTTACTGCTTGTATAAATATAAAAAATAATATGACTATTGTATATAAATTCTGAAATCAGCTGAAAAATCAAATCACCATTAATACACCTTTGAAATAGAAAACCCCTATTACTTAACATTTAAAAGATATTCCTATCATATTAAAATTTTAAATGAAGAAACTTGACAAGATCTTTTTTCATTACAAATTCTTTAGATAAGGCTTCATTGTTTTACTTATAAAATAGACACATAAAATCTGACGCAATGTCATCAAAATATTGCAGACATTCCTCATATCAATTTGACTTATCTCCCTTTGGCAAATTATCATTTAAAAGACTGTCAAATGTTAAACTTTTTAAATATGACCATAAGTCAAGGTCAAGGTCAAGAGGTCAAATATTCTGGTACCAACTGAAAGGTCTTCCCACAAGGAATGCACATGCAAAATATGAAAG
>MJUU01035719.1:1846-15601 GCA_002080025.1 Modiolus philippinarum | reverse complement strand
AAAATACTGCTGGCTGATTATAGGGACACGAAAGAGTGTAAGATATCTAAATGTGGCAATTGTTACCACACTCTCTAGAGGGAAGAAAGCAGAGGTCTGACCAACACGCGAACTAAACAAAATGGATACGTGCACAACTGAAAATGTAGTTAACGATGTCTCTAGGCAGTGTGAAGAGATATAAAATTTTGTTTCCGCCCATGCCCTTTGAGGGCGACTGGAGATGTTTTTTTCTTCATTTTCGTGTAGTTATGACAACACAAGAAGACAGTTTTTAAACAATGTTTTCGCAACAAAACAACGACAATTTCCCATATAAATGTTCCATACAGTATTTACTGGGATACAAGAAACATAATATATGAAATGTTAACACAAAGCGCAAAGTTCACAAATTTGATTGTTCTTTTATTAGTTGCTATGTCATCGCGCATCTTGTTTATTTGAAAAGATTTTCAACGGAGACCAATTAATGTGAAGACCTTCCCCGCCTGTATTTGGACTTGGAGCGTCAGGGTAAGAGTGGAAAAATTAGAGATAGTGTTAGGTTTGGTAAGGTATAGGCTGGACTTGGGTTATGGTGTAAGTTAATGTATGCACTTACAAGAATTTTTTCTAGTCTGGGCCTCCTGAGATCCTAAAATATATTATCGCTACCTTTAAAGTGGTTGATAAGTAAGTAAGCCAAATGAGCTCATTTTTGCAGGTTACAAAATAAAATGTTCGGGAAATAAGGCGAAACTTTTGCGAATAAACGCGAAACTTGCGCGAAATTATTACTTTCTCGAAAAACTCGATACTTTCGAGAATAAATGCGAAATAATCGCGAATAAACAAGAAACTATTGTAGGTGAACGCGATAATGTTTGCGAATAAACGCGAAAATACATATTTAACTACAAAAAGTTATTTTTATTATCTTATTATACCCCTCGCAATCGAAGTGAGGAGGGTATATAAGAATCATCTTGTCCGTCCGTCCATCTGTCCGTCCATGTTGTTTGTCTGCCAACTCAAAGAGGTGAATGAAGGAATCTGGTTGCTGTCAAAAATTTAAAACGGGAGATAATTTGATTTTTCTTTCCAAAAATGAGGGAGGACAGTCAATGTACCTTGTCACCGCAACTCCTCCTACACGACTCAGAGGATTTTTTATGAAACTTTACACAGTTGTAGTAAAGCACCTGCAATTGTCCATGAAGGAATTTGGTTGCTCGGAGATCATTTGACTCATATGAAAAAGGGAGAGGGTAGTCCTAGAGCAGTTGTGGGTTTTGATAAAATGTGTACAGTTTCAGTAAACCACCAGAGTATGCGCATGTAGAAATTTTGTTTCTGTTCAAATGTTGGAAGTGTGGTAATTAAATTAAATTTATCTTCAAAGAAGGAACGGAGGTATAACCTGCTGACCCATCAGGTCACTTTACCTCTAGTTACAATTGCATTAACGTGAAATTCCAATAGGTAAGACCAGGTCAAACGTTAACCCGTTTTTCATTAAATGACACACTTGTTGTATTGTACATAGTATTGCATAACATCTGCTTTCGGGTTTACCTGAATATCTAAAAATACGGCATTTAGTATCGACCAATATGATGTTTTATGAGCAAAGAAAAAACTTACAGCCGTCGTCGGCCGTGGACAATAGTGTTGGTTCGCTTGGGCTAAAACTCCGTGTGAGCTTTTACCATTATAACTTGGCTTCCGGCTTCACTAAAGCTTTACAGTACAGGAGTGGTATATGGATGACCATTACTTAGATAACTCAGAATGGTGATCATTAACTATAATTCTTTGGTGATGATATTTTGTTTATTAAATATTCAGACATTTTTCAAATTTCTACATTGAAGTCTATTTATCAGCAAATGCAATCTTATTTGTCCTTTAGCAAGATTTTTTTTTGCCTGTGTGGCCCTCTCGCCTTGACCTCAATTCATGGTTCAGTGATTTTTTCCTCTTTCAATTCAACTTGAGAGCAACTGTTCCACATTGGCTCACTAAATTTAGTCTACAGCAAAAAATAGACCAGAGATTCGGAATAAGAATAATAATGTTTGAAACAACGTTTTATTATG
The DNA here is from genome assembly GCA_002080025.1 of Modiolus philippinarum. Classification (NCBI taxonomy): domain Eukaryota; kingdom Metazoa; phylum Mollusca; class Bivalvia; order Mytilida; family Modiolidae; genus Modiolus; species Modiolus philippinarum. The sequence continues at coordinate 13,520 of MJUU01035719.1, read as the reverse complement.
AAGCGTTCACTGACGACCTATATGTCCAGGAATGGATTTGAAGGGTAGAAGTCAAGTCAAGTTCACCTTGCTGTTCTTGAATATGGTTTGGTTATTGGTTGAATAATAAAAGGATATGGAGTAAATGTACATGAGACAAATCCAAAACATGGAGTAACTCCGCCGTTATATTCACACTGAATAAGGACGCATATAATCGTTTGAAAATTAATGATAAAGAAAGGAAAACCATCGAAGAACAAATTGAGGAGGCAGAAACGGAAATCCGTGAAACTGAAATTGATTCATTTCCTAAAGTTGTTCAACCGGACACCCGAAGGGGCAGAAGAGTTGCTCCTCCGAAAAAAGTTCAAAGANCTTTCCATTCATTTTGCAAATGTGGGTATGAATTCGCTATTTACAATAACTCTGGAGTAGTTTTAGGTGTACTCCGCTAGAATTTAATTTGCCATCGATGGTTGAGTTTTTCGGCTGCTGCTACTTGTATCTGAATGCAACGGAGTCCTCTGCTTGGAGTAACCCTTGAGTACTTCCAAAACTGTGCTCCCGTGCTTTTTTCATGATTTTTTCGCTTCTGCTTGTGGGTTACAGTGTAATGGAGTCGATTCTTAGAATGGTTTTTGAGTATCTCCAAAACAAACCCCATGTCCATCTCATGAATTCAATGGCGATAGGACACAGTACCAGCATCAGTGGTTATTTCAGTTGTTGTTAGAGACATGGACTCTCGCTGCCCAGGTCTTATATTCTACAAAAATATGAAGTAGTTGTAGCGAAATGTAATTTTTGGCAGCTGCGAAACATTTGCCCTCCTCATAGTTATCCCGAAGATTATGCTACCAAAAATATAACGATATAACGATATAACGATATCGGAGTATATTATTGACCCGCCGATTTCAGTATTGTACACGAAAGGCATTTAGAGCAGTCGACCAGAGACCACAGAGTTATCACGATTTGAAATGTATGCGAAAGGCAATGGATTGCCAGAACAAGAACTGCATTATTTGTACATGGACGTGACTTTGATTTTTAAGTTTTTTTACTATCCGTTCGGTTTGTTGCTTTGATATTCGTTTACCTTTTTTCAGTACTTTAAAACGTGTTATTCCCATAGGCCCTGTTGGAAATCTATGTTCGGCCATGGGGGTATGTTTTGGTGGATCGGAACAATTTGGGCAATCTTGGAAAAATCGACAATGTACATCATGACTGTAAAGCTTGGTTACGTTCGCTTCAGAAGTTTCAGAGGACATGTAAAAAACCTGTTTTCCCATAGGTTTGAACTTTGCTAAACCTTGTTGCTAAGTTGCCCATGTTGTTTTTAGCGGATCGGAAAAATTTGAACAATTTTAGGTCCTTCATACATTCCGGTTTGGTTCCAATCGCTGAAGTAGTTTCAGAGGAGGCAGTCATAATATGTTTTCACAATAGGGTCGATGTTCGGCCTTGGCGGACATTTTGTGAGGATCGGACAAATTTGGGCAACCCTAGTAACGGTCAATCAATACACCATTTCCTGTCTGCCTGCTAGTTAAAGAAGCCTAGTCTGCAGGTGAAACACTGTCGCACTACGGAAGAAAAATCAAACTCAAAACTTCCGGCAGAATTTTGTCAAGTATCATCATATATTTTAGTAGACATCGGCAATATCAGTGAGAGGCCAGTATGTATGTAAAATTTTCAGATCACTAGATCTCAAAGCTAAAATAACGGATGCAAGCAGAGTATTTTGTCTCCTCTATTACGTAAAGATGGGTACGTCCCAGTATTTTTGAATTTTTATTAGTTTCTAGCATTTTTTAACAGCATAACCGTTAAAACGAGGATGAAAAATGTTTACTTGAAAAATTATAAAAAAATAAACAAATTACAAACAAAAGTTTGTTTACAATTTGTCCTGTTTTCTATGTTCGGCCTTGGCGGACTATTTTTTTTTCTTTGATCGGACAAATGTTGGCAATTTTAGTACATGTCATTCCATAAAACCATTCCCGTAAAGTTATAAAATAATTGCAAAAGTTTACACGGGGCATAATAAAGATAATAAAGATAAGGCCTCATGGTGACTTTAAGAGGAAGAACAACATAAAAGCGTTGTTCCATTGCTTGTTTTACCATGTATTTGTAGAGATTTTGTCTCATTTGCATTTACTCCATATCCTTTCTGTGTTAAACTAAACTATACATTTTCGCAAACAAACGCGGTTATTCTAAAAAATTACCGCGTTTACTTGCAAAAATTATCGCATGAATTCGCGAAAGTTTCGCTTTTATTAGCAAATATTATCGCTAATTCGCGAAAGTATCGCGATTATTCGCGAAAGTGATTTTTTTCACGAAAGTTTCGTGTTTATTCGCGAAAGTTTCGTGTTATTTCGCGAAAATTTTATTTTATAACCTATGAAAATGAGCTCGTAGATATGATTTAAAATAAATTATGATTTAAATTATTTCAATTAATTCGTTAACACGACCAGCTACTGTTCTAAGCTGGAAAATATATTGCTAATAGCTAAAACTGTAAAAGAGCTTCTGCAAACTGACATTGAAGCTATTGTCGACAAAAAGGTAGCAGAAAAACAACAGCCACTTGTCGAACAAATCCAAACACTCACTCTCAAAAATAGCGAACTCGAAGAAAAGTGCAAACTGCTGGAAGAAATTCACAGCTTAAAGAGGAACAACCGTGAATTGGAACAAAAATGTCAAAAGCTGAATGATAAGTGTGACGACTTAGAACAGCATAGCAGGAAAAGTCTTCTTCGTTTTAGTGGGGTCGAAGCATCTGCAGGTGAAAATACTACACAAAAAGTAGTTGATATAGTAAAAAAAAATTGGTGTAGATATTAACCCTTCGGACATTGAAGTCAGTCATCGAACTGGCAAACCAGTACTTGGTAGACCTCGTTCAATTATTGCGGGAATTCGTAATTATGAGTTAAAGAAACGCATTTTATCAGCAGCAAAAAAATCTTCCTGCTACGGAAGGAATGGGCCAAATTTCAATTAATCAGGATCTCACTAAAGCCCGAGATTTTGTAGCCTATACTGCGTGGAAACTAGTGCGTCTCAAGTACCTTAGGTCTACATGGGTAGTTGATGGTAAGATATACACTATCGCAAATGTCGGAAAAACCTATATATTCAAAAAGCTAGATGACCTTGTTCGTACGGTCGAAAGAGTCAATCGAGGACCTGTTCAGTTTAACAAATCAACCATTCTTCGTCCCGAAAACGAATTCGACACTATGGCAGATACTGCACACGAAGATGGACCCGACTAAGACATATACAATGTACTACCTGACTTGATATTTGATACTTGATACTAGTGCTATATTTTTTGTTGTTGTATTTTCTTATTATTGCCTCAGACTTATTATATAATCTTATTATGGCCTCATACTTATTATATAAGGCTCTATCAAGTTAATTTGTAGATTCTCATCCACCTGTAACAAAAAATCTGGGGCGGGTGGGAGGGTTTTATTTTATATTTTTTACTGATTTTCACCAAAATTGATAGGAATTTAAAGAAAATTTCTGAATAATTGAAAATAAAAAAAAATTGAGCTTAGACAAAATGGGACGGGTGGGGATGAGAATCTATTAATTAATTTGATGTGGCCTAAATACATTATTTTTTTTTCAAAAATTTGATTGAAATATTTTTTTATGTTTTGTCAGCTCTGTCTTCTTGCACTGATATGTTTCCATGCAAAACACAAACACATTGTTTCCTAAAATATTACATAATATCTTGTTCCAAATGATCTCGGCTGTGGATAAGCCTAGCCAATTAATGACCCTACTGAACACATCAGTAAAGCCATTGTAAGTTATAAATACACTAGTGATTAAGATTATAAATCATTATATTTGCCCTTATTTATTTACATAGATATATGTCCTTTGGTACCAGCTGTTAATGGGGACCCTTAAATGACTTATTTCAAAAGGTATGAAACATCATGTGTATAAACTGTTTTAATTGTATAAGCAATGGCACAGATCTTATAGCTTGATACATTTTCCGTATCTTTGTTCTGTAACATAGTTATTAATGAGAATTATCTGAACGAAATTACCCCAATGTGGACGATAAAGGGGTCTGTAGTTCCACCGTATTTTCTCTCTTTTCTTCTCTTTTTCATTCCAAAGATTCTCCAAAAGGTATTCAAAGGATATTGATCATGTGCCCAACTTCTTAATACTCGAATTCCAGTTCGAGATAATGTGCAGAGATATTCCGATTTAAGGTAGTTCGATCCTAATAAAAATATCAGACAGAATTTTTTTCTTTTAAGATATTTTGTAGGTCTGAACCTATATGTTCCAAAAATAAAATAAAAATGATGTGTCACCGATCATCTTTTTCTGTTATCTGGCTTTGAAAATCGGGCCAAATTCAGTATTTTTTCAGGAATATTACAAAGGATATATAGGGAACTGTGAGAACATGCTTATTGTTTATCTTTTATATAAAATAAATATCAGACAGATTTTTTTTATTTTTTGATATTTCAGAGATATACACTTAAGCTGTCTGATACGCTGAAAAAATCTACATGTCACCGTTCGATTAAGAAAGATATTTGATATAGTTTACGAAATAGACAATATTTACGGGAAAAGGGAGCCAATTCGCGGGAAAGTGTATGTCAATCTATTACGACGTCACAGTGAATAGGCCAATACAGGATTATTCCGGCTTAAAAATCAAGTCAATTCCGCATCCGACTCGTGTTACACAAATGCGCCAATAGAATGCGCCGTGTATTAGTGTCGATCTACCTTAACTAGAAGACAGCTAAGCCGACTGATGGGTCGAGGTTGCTTAAACGGTATTCATAATCTCGATTCTGCAAAACATTCTTATCTTGAAGTTTGTTCATTGTAATACAAAACGATTAATTGCGTAATTGCGTAAGATTCGTCTTGATTGAATTACAGTGGATAAGCCGCTTCGGTATACATTACTTCGTTTCTGTTAACTGAGTAGTTGTATTATTCTAGAGAAAATGTACATCGAGATACAAAACTCTCTGAATNTGTTTTACTTATCCTCCTATTCTGAAACTTACTAAGTCAATGAAGGACATAAGCAAAAAAAAAAAAAAAAAAAAAAAAAAAAAAAAGAAAGAAATTTTATGGAGTTGGAAATACGCCTTTACTCTCGTATAAACAAGACTTTTATTATTAAATCTGACGTTGACCTATTAATGGTGCTGTCGTTTCTATATATCATGAGTATGATTAGTGATTTTTATAAATCATGAATATTGGGCTTTTCTGTCATAACGGAACTTTTTCTCTTTATACGCGTTTTTTTCTTTTGTTAGTATGTTTATTTTGTATATTATATTTTTTTCTTTATCAAAAAAATGCAAATGTCACTTATGAATTGTTGTATCTGCCGTTCTTTGATGGTGTCTCAAATTTGAGACGGGTACTTATGATGTCCAACGGGACTGGTTTATTATTATGTGTCTTTGATATTGACAAAAAATTATTATGGGTATTGATTTAACTAATTACCGGTTACGCGTTGGACTGAACTATGCAAGGTCTGCTCGATTGCCACCTAGTAAATGCCTTCCAATTCAATCCATACTGTTTTACTTTCTCTACACAAATTATAGATACACTGGTGTATCATTATATATATTGCTTGTATGTATATGCAAAATCAAGCCAAGTTTTTTAATGAATTTGGCAAACTGTACGAGTAATGTGATTGATGAAGATAGTTGTTCTTCAATTAATATGCTCCAGGTAACTAGTGTTGCAACCAATTGTGCCAGACTCTTGTCAACTGCTTTTGTATTGTGGCTACTGCTTTCTTTAGCTGGCGATATCGAACCAAATCCTGGCCCCAGTATCTCTTCTGACTCCTCGACGAGCGACTTAAGTATTGTAACTTCGAATGACACTAGCGATATATCTTTAAATTTAAAAAACCTTGTAACATGAGACATGGTTTAATGCATAGACGCCTAATGAGGAAATAGAATTACAAAACTATTCGACTCCTTATCGTAACGATAGAATAGGGCGCGTGGGAGGAGGGGTAGCTATTTATGTGAAAAAAGATATTTATAGTCGAGAAATTACTGATCTCAGGATAAATGGTATACAAAGTGTCTGGGTTGAAATACATATTAAAGGTACTAATATTTTATTTTGAGTAGTATATAGACCACCCGATTCCGAAAACCACGTTTGGGACCATATTAATCACTCAATTGATATGGCGATAAACACAAATATTGAAAATGTTATTATTTGTGGTGATCTTAATGAAGATCAGCTTAATCCGCGAAAAACAAAGATTAGAGATATATGTTTAGTAAATAGTCTTACACAAATTATAACAGAACCTACATATTTCTGTGAAAGTTCTACATCTATGTTAGACTTGATAATGGTAAATGATCCTAATATAATTGCTTATTCTGAAGTTGGGGAAAATATCTTGGGAAATTCTGTACGCTATCACTGTCCAGTCAGTGGTATTATTAATATTGAAAAGAAACGTCAAACTTCAACAAACAGAAAAATATGGCAATACCATAGAGGGGATTATGTAAAATTTAATAATGAACTTAGTAATATTGATTGGGATGTTTTAATTGATGAAACAGATTTGAACTCCGCAGTCAATAATGTAACTAAAAAAATATTAACTGCAGCTGAAAATACTATTCCTCACAAAATGATATGGTTGCGCAAATCAGACCCACCGTGGATGAACGGTTTGATACGTAAAACAATCCGAAAACGACGTCGGCTACACAGAAAAGCAAAAAGAACTAATTGTGAGTATGACTGGAATAAGTACCGGAAAATACGAAATAAATGTGTAAATATTGTCAAAAATGCTAAAGATGAATATATTGAAAAACAAATATCTTCTCTGGAATCACCATCAATCAGTATAAATAATTGGTGGAAATTTTTAAAAAATGTTTCGGGAACTGCAGCAAAGAAATCCGATTATCCGCCCTTAAATGTTGAAGGCGAAACTGTTGAAGATGATGTTGATAAGGCAAACTTTTTTAACATCTTTTTCTGTCGACAATCGTGTATCGACGATTCCGATGTAGATCTTCCTGAAGAATATGATAATATTCAAACACCTTAAGGTGTCTCAGTGGTATTATTCCGCCATTTTTGTCTAGTACTTGTTCATTTAGGTTTCATTCATTAAGAAATTTAGCAAAATAATCATTTAAAATGTTAAGAAAGTTCCTAAATATTAAAAATGTTTATTCCTTATCACTTTTACAACATTTTCAGTACAAAAACGTAAATTAAACACACGAGCTTTAACTCTGTTGCCGGATTTACAGAACACAGAAATTATGCAAGGGAGATAATTTGATAAAATAATTTAACATAGATATCACTAGAGAAATTAACATGTTGCAATTTGTCTCTCTAATTTCAACGGTGACCTCTAATTTTTATTTTGTAAATGTTAACTATATAATGATTACAGAACACATGCCAAGTATGAACAAAATCTATAATAAATTCTTCAAGCTATCCTCTCATATAATCATTATCCTTATCATTTCTATGTAAAACCCTGAATTTTTCAATTTCAGCTTTTGCGCTTAAATGCACGGTGACCCCCAAGTTTTATTGTACATTTTAAATGTTTCTACACAGAAAGTTTTACAAATTTCTATAATAGCAAAATAATACCCTGTAGACACCTTAACTAAATTATGTTCAGATCACTGAACAAGATATTAAAGATATACTCGTTAATCTGAATATTTCGAAGGCATCTGGTACAGATAATATTAATCCTCGTCTCTTAAAAGAGGCTGCAAATACCCTGAAATATCCATTATCTAAATTATTCAATAAGTCCCTGCAGTTGGCCCAATTTCCCAATGCGTGGAAGTTAGCGAGTGTTATACCTGTTTATAAGAATAAGGGTGACAAGGATTGTTTGTCCAGCTATAGACCAATATCTCTGCTTTCCATAATTGCGAAAGTAATGGAAAGATGTATATTTAAATATCTGTATAATTTCTTACTTTCGAATCGCCTTATCACTAAATTCCAGTCTGGGTTTCGTCCAGGTGATTCGACCGTAAATCAGTTATTGTGTATAGTTAATGATTTCGCTAAGGCTATAGACAAAGGCAAGGAAATTAGAATCATTTTCTGCAATATAAGCAAGGCATTTGACAGAGTCTGGCACAAGGGTCTTTTATACAAACTGAAACAGATTGGCATAGACGACCAGTTATTATGATGGTTTGAAAGACACCAACAGGTTGTAATAAGCGGTACTACTTCTGAAATTAAGCGCATAAATGCTGGTGTACCTCAAGGTTCAATATTAGGTCCTATTTTATTTTTGATATATATCAATGATATTTCGTCTTATATTAAACTCTTTGCCGATGATACCTCATTGTATCTTATCGTTGACAGTGACGAGTATCAAGCGGCGGAGCAATTAAATAGCGATACTCAAGAAATTCACCTGTGGTCAACAAAATGGCTGGTAAAGTTTAATCCCGAAAAAACTGAAATCATGACAATTTCAAAAAAATGTAATAAACCCCACCATTCCCCTGTTTACATGAATAATATAATGATAAAGGAAGTTGATACACACAAACATTTGGGTGTGATAATCTCGAATGATCGAAGTTGGAATGTTCATATAAATATTATTATGGATAAAGTATCAAAACGTTTATCTATGCTTCGTAAATTGAAATTTAAACTTAAACGATTTAATTTACAAACAATTTATTTTTCATATATTAGACCCATTATGGAATATGCAGATATAGTTTGGGATAATATTCCAGAATATTTAAAACATTCTCTTGAAAATTTGCAATTGGAAGCTGCTCGAATTGTAACTGATGGCAATAAACTGTCCTCCAAACAACTATTGTATGAAGAAACAGGATGGGAGACTCTTCAATCCCGACGAAACAAACACAAGCTTATCAAATTTCATGACATGTTTCATAAAAAATTGCCCAGATTATCTAAACTCATTGGTTCCTTTGTCTATTGCAGAATGTCATAATTATAATACTAGACAAGCTAATGATATTATAAATATGAATTGTAGAATGTCCTACTATCAAAATTCGTTTCTGCCATCAACTGTGAAACTTTGGAATGATATTCCACTCGAGGTGCGAAATAACGAGTCAAAATATATTTTTAAGCATTTTTTGAATAGAGACTTGAGAAAAACTCCCAAATATTTTAACTTTGGGTGTAGAAAATTGCAAATAATAATGGCAAAACTCCGTTTACAATGCAGTTTACTTAATGACCATTTATTTAGAAAAAACATAGTTGAATCAAATATGTGTACATGTGGTAACATAGAAAACATAGAACATTACTTCCTACAATGTCCAACTTATTCTAATATTAGAAATGATACAATATCTGTACTAGGTAACATAAATGTAAAAACAATCCTTTTTGGAAATGATCTTTTATCTGAAGATGATAACAGCTATTTTTACTAAAGTATCTCAGTATATTCTACAAACAAAAAGATTCGGTTGATATTAAACATGTTGGTAATCCAGCAGACCTGGCAAGACATTTTTCATACTCAGCGGCATAAACCAATTTAGTTCTTTATATTTATATATTTAGGCATAAATCAATTACTACTGTTGACTTTTGATTGCATCATATTTTCTTACAATTTTAGGGAGACGGATTTACATAAGTTTGTAAAACTTGACGGCTTGCCAAAAATTTTCTGTGTCGGATTGTGTTCCCCTGATTCAGTCGAATGTTATACGGATTTTCCTTACTGGTCTCTTCCTTTGATCGATTCTGACTTTTGTTGTCACTTTTATTGTTTCTGAATCCCTTTGAGATAAATTTTGTATTTATTATGTCAACATATTTTATGTTTGTAATTATGTCTTGTTTAATTCAATAAATATTGTTTAAACTAAAATATATATTAACAAATAAAAGGCGCGGAAGCATATAACTTATCAGAATCTTTGTCTGGTACAGGGTTTAATGAACTCTTCAAATACTAGACAGGCCAGCTGTTGACTATACTAAACAAATTTACCATTCCTGATCATTAACAGTGCTAAATGAACATAGATTGTATCAGTTCAGGGATTTTCCACACTTCTTTCATCGCTTGGTAATTGGGGATCGTCAATGATAACATTTAATGAGATATCAAACATCTAATAATAATGACTCCTTATCTAATAATCGTGACTTATTTTCTCGTCATTATGAAATAGCATATCATAATTATGAATGAGAATCTTATAATTATAAATAAGTATCACCCATAATTAGGATATGATATGTCATAATTATGAAATATCATCTCTTTATTATGTGATATAATCTAATAATTGCGAAATCTTTTTTATACATCAATACGCTTCTTTTCTTTTATTTGAACATCAAAGAAAATATTCACCAAAAAAAACGAAACACAGATACTAGTATTAAATCCATCAATAACAGTGAGAAGATGATCAAAATGAATATATTTATAGCCAGACATGTTGAAGGCAAAAGTATGGAATTCGGATGCGACCATTTTCGCGTTTTCGTGTTTTGGCGCTATCATTCAACAACTCGAAAAGGCGAAAAGGCGAAATCAAGAAAGCGAAAACGTGAAAACGTGAAAAGTCGAAAACGCAAAAAGGCGAAAACGCGAAATCCTTGACACGAAAACGCGAAAACTTGAGGACGAAAACACAAAAACACGACATTCAATAGATTTCGCCTTTTCGCGCTAGACATCTCGCGTTTTCGTGGGTAAAATCTGGCGTTTTTGCCTGTTCGAATTTTCGTGTTTTCGTGTTTTCGCTTTTTCGCGTTTTCGTCTCGGAAGTTTACATCTCACGCATGTTTCATGTGGTTGTCTCAAAATATTATATTGATAGCTTTAGTGGAAAATCTATGTGAATTTTTTTCTGTATTTATAATGTAAAAAGATCTTGTCACCTTGGTGTTAAGACTAAACCGACTACAAGAACATAGGAATTTACAAATACACAAACATATATTGGATTCAGAAACAAAAAAGCTAGGCGTAGGTAAATTAGTCTTCCATTGTAAAATAGTACTACCTTTCCACCGGCAGACATAGTTTTCAAGAAAAGGGGGCTCCAAACAAGATCCAGAAAAAAAGGAGAGTTCTAGCCGATTGTTTCCCAGCTTTTATCGATTTTTTCCCTAAATTCTGAACGCAATAATTTCCTTTCGAGAAAGGAATTTAAAGAATTTCAGTCCGTGTTGTGTCTGAGCGTGAATGCAGAATTTGACTGATTCTCCTTCCAAAATTATAGTACAAAAGGCAATTTTGGGAAGAAAGCAGATTTGTAAAGGTCCAGTCTTTCTATATTACCCATGTCATTAATGAGCGTACTACAATTTTACAGTAATATCATTAGTAAGCCTATTCAAATTTTTGACAGAGAACTGAAGGAAATATTGAGAAAACATATTTGTTAGAGTTCTTATTTCAATAAAATATCCCGGCTTTGCCTAGTTATTTGTGATTGTATGTCAGGTACAGGAAATTGTATCAAATTTGACAAATGTTCTGGAATGTAGCGTATTTGTTAATTATTTTTACGAAAAAATATTAACTTAGGGACCGACCATTTAACTTGAA
>MJUU01035716.1:15029-38936 GCA_002080025.1 Modiolus philippinarum | reverse complement strand
ATTTTCTGAATGAGGCTTTCTGCCCCAAAAAATAATGTTAATTTTGAATAAAAATATTTTGTTAATACGCGTGCAAAAAATAAATAATTTGTTTCGCGCAAAGCGCGAAAAAAATTTTCTGTCCAGCAAAAAAAAAACCATAACCCCCCCTTCAGGTTAAATGGTCGGTCCCTAAACAATTTATCCACACTTAAAAGTTAATGTAATGCAAATTATTGCAAGCAACTTTTAAAAAGTCGAAGAGTTATGTCTTGAAATATAGAACTGGTGCAGTATTGAAAAAAGAGCCTAGAGGGACAAAACTTTAAGATTAAAAAAAATAATTTTTTTTTCATTCAAATTACTCGATTCAAATGAAAAATCAACCAATGTGTTATTTTCCTTCAAAATCGTTATCGACAATGTCGGTATAATAGTCTCTAAAACATTGGTTGTGATATGCTATCGACAACCTCAACTAATAATGATGAAGATGACTTCAAGACGAAGAACAAAAGCGTTGTTCCTTGCTTTCTACCATGTATTTGTAGAGACTTTTTCTCATGTGCATTTACTCCATGTCCCATCATTGCTTCTTTATTAATAATGTCTTTTACATAACTACCCCCCTTTTCTACAATCAGACCCATTTTCTTCAAAGTAAAGGTAAATATACATTATTTTGTAAAAATTTTCAAAAGTAATATAGTTTCTGTACATTTTGTGAATAATTTGAGTAGAATAGTGTCTTCAACAACAACAGTATAAAAAATATAACACTATCGTTGCTACGTGATTAGTGCTTTTAAAAATCACTATATTTTTAATGTAAAAACGTGATCATTTAATGAATTTAAGCGAAAATTAAGTATTCTCGAAAATAACCACTTATACGGTATTATAAAAATGATTTCTTAATATTGAAAAATAAACATATTTTCAATTTTAAGAATCAATTTCCAATATTAGAAAATCAAATAAAAAAAACATATTTATAATTTGAAGAGAAAATGAATTCCTAATATTAAAAATGGTTTTTAATATTTAAAAATAAAACTTATCTTTTTGTACAAAAAATATACTACTCAGCAAAAGAAACGATACACAGATTTTATCTAAATTAATATGTTACTTTCTAGCAGAAAATCCGTAACTCATACATAAGATGTATTTTTTGCTTGTAAGAGTTACATCATCCCCGAAATTTCTCTTACAATTTTTGAACCATTTCCGGTCACGGTCAAGGTCATAATCCGGAATTTCTGTTTGCAGCCGTTAATAGTGAGTATGTCCAAATTTTCCTTTAACCTAACCATCACATTTTCGAACCGGCTGAAGTTTTCTGTTGCTATGTCGACCATGATTTCCTCGGGCCTATTTTCCGTTTTCAACTATCGATCTCATAACGGTAAAACGCGTGTTATGCGATCTTGACGTTGTGACGTCTCACCGGACCTGCTGCCACGTGATTTATCATTTGATGAGCATGTTTTCTTTGGATTCATTGATAGTCTTTAGTTTGTTCTTCTTTTAACACAGCAATGAATTTCGAGGGTAAAAATCAAGTTCAACGGTCTGACTGTGCTAAGTCATTGTCAACGTTTATTTTGGATTGAACGGGGCATCGAAATGAGACATTGTTTTCCACTTTTTAAGATGGCAAATTGTTAACATGATTAAGTGTCCAAATTATTGACATCAAACAATTTAAATTATCCATCTGTTAACGGCGAACTCGATCATCGGGCGAAAAATTACAATTCCGGATGTTCATCGTATCCGTTTCGGAATTGATTTAAGAATTGAATAAACAAATGCGTTTTGACGTTGAATACAGTTATACACTAAATAAAAATTTTAAATTGCGAAATACAAAAATATTTACAAAATGTGTATCGTTTCTTTTGTTGAGTAGTATATGTTTGTTTGACTGAAAAATCGTTTTTTTAATATTAGAATTTTTTTTTTTAATATTAAAAGGGTTTCTTAAAATTAAAAATTCATTTTTTTAATTTTTGTTATTTAAAAATCATTTTTTAAATATCAAAAATTGGGAATAAGTTCCCAAAGGCAGCCATAGATCTTTTAATATTGAAAAAAAGGTACGCTATCGATAACAATTAAAAATTATCGATGAAATATATAAAATAACGACAGTAGTATATCGAAAGAACAAGGAAAGTGATGGTTACAAAAATCAAAGTCATTGACACAGAAAAACAAAGACAAATCAAAGATTTGATACAGCCACAAGGCACGGAAATAAAAATACGACATTCAAAACACGTCATATCTTTCAATGATGTCATAGTGACGGACATAGAATTTCTGGAGGGATGAAAGTAACAAATGTTGAACAAATACCTGACTTAACAGCTTTTAGGATAGTGTTTTTGCTCTATTAAAATAATTACTGTATAAACTACATGCTCGACAGTAAAAAATCAACCGTAAAATATACACTCAATAGGCTGGAGAGGTAGGTATACTGCTGGGAAGATTCACAATTGGAAAGTTAAAATCACCACGTTTGTCATATAGGCTAGATTTCAAACGCCCTCTCCGTCAATGTTTATCAAAAGTTCTAAGTACGAGGCTGAAATGGGTGTATCATTAGTCTCTTTAATTTCAAGCTCATTGGGATAAATCTGGTGTAAATATTCTTTGAATTTTGGATTATTAAGAGAAAGTACATCGTCTCGTAGCATAAAGGACGCTTAAGCTATTTTGAATCCCCCCTTTTTTAAAATCCATTGTTTAAAGGAAACCTTGAAATCAATTTTAAGCCTTTGAACCTCGATAAAATAAATAATAGTAATAAATAACATCTTTCTTTTTGATTTTTCCATAAAAACAAAGTTGAGATAAAACTGAACCAAAACCCTATAATATTAAGTAGATTGATAGCGAAATGTCATTTTAAACGTGAAAACAGTATCTCTTTAGCTCATTTTGGCTTTCCATTTGGATTATATTGGTTATTTTCCATCTCTCAATTTTTAAACACCTTTGAGTTTATGGTCTTCCAAATATTTAGATTTCATCTGCACCGAGGAGACATTAGTTGTCAAAATGGACATATGCATAAACCAATTTAATAGTAAGTTTAGTATTAAGTTACAATGACATGACAATTCAAAATACGAACAATATAGAATTTGAAATAGATTCGAGTAATTTGACAAAACTTGGTTTACACGCAATAGAGTAGAGTTATCTCGCATTGTACGATTTCAAAATTTATCAATCGATAACTTGGAAATGCCTGTACCAAGTCGACAAATTTTCCGTTAGTTTTCCAACTGTTTTGTCTTTTTGCCTTTATTCGGTAATTTGGTAATTTTGTTACTACCCTCATTTGAAATTGGGGGTAGTTTTTCGCAAATTCGTTGTTTTTATATCTTAATTTCTCTAAAATGGCGAATCTTTCAAACTTATTTACAATTTGTAGTTTTGTTTCCGTTCAAATAAAAATATTTCGAAAATTGAGCGTAGAAATTTTCATACAAGGAAATGACTTAAATTAGTGTCACTTTTATTTCAAAGTAAGTGAGAACCAAACCGTCAGTCTGAAAAGAACAATCCAAGGACAATGGCAACGTCGGAGAAACGAAGACATAACATGAGCACGGCACAGAAAAGAAAATGAAGACATGCACATATACAAAAATGAACAACAAGGACCCAATAAAATGAAGACATGCACATATACAAAAATGAACAACACGGACCCAATAAAAACCATGGGTGAGATCAGGTGCACCGGTAGAGTAGGCATCTCCAGCTTCTTATAAGACACCCGCCGTGTTGAACATGTCAACTCCGGTAGTGAAGTCAAATCCGGTAGAGGAAAATCAAACTTTAGTGGCAAAGAGAAAGATCTGTTGTCATCTGGGAAACAGATATCTCATAGCGGTCCACAAGATCGTGATGTCGACCGTAAGACTTTTGTAGTGATGACCTCAAGTTATGGGCAACATACCCTTGCTTAAGAAGCCTATTTGGAAGCAACCGAGCTCTATCAAGGTAGTCACTGTATCGACCATAGGCCCTTGAGTAGCGAATGAGTTGGGAGATGTAAACTCCGTATGCTGGTGCTTTTGGAATGTTGCTACAAAGAAAGGGGAAGTTGACTATTAGAAAAGTGAAGTCATCGCGTTTGTCATATAGCCTAGTTTGTAGTGTACCTCTTTTGTCAATTTCAAGATGAAGGTCAAGGAACGAGGCTGATGTGGAAGTATCTGTAGTATCCTTAATTTCTAGCTCTTTTGGATAGATAAGATGAAGAAAATCACCAAAGCGAGGATTGTTTAGTGATAAAATATCATCTATATAACGGAAGCTGAAATTAAAGGACTGGGCCAGTTTTTTATCTTTATTTTGAAGAAGCCCTTCGATGAATTCAGCTTCATATGAGTGGAGAAATAGATCGGCTAAAAGAGGTGCACAGTTTGTGCCCATTGGAATTCCGATAGTCTGTTGAAAAACAAGTCCTCCAAACTGGACAAATATATTGTCGATCAGAAACTCTAACATTTTAATCACTTCTTCCTCTGTATATTTTTTCTGTGATTCTGAGTCGTATTTCACAAAGTATGCTTGTTCTCTGCCTATAACAATGTACTTTTATCTTTGTTCGCCGTTCTTGCGGGAGAAACATCTATGAATTATATCTTTCAGCCGTGATTTCAGTTGCTCATGGGGAATTGTAGTATAAAGCGTGGAAAAGTCAAAAGTTTTAATGCTGTTACAGTGTGATAATGATCTCGATTTTAAGATGTCAAGCAGATCCTTAGAGTTTTTTAATATCCACATTTCATTTACACCACTTCTTGAAAAGCTAGTATCACAATATTTTTGAAGGCCCTCTTTTACAGCTGTCAAGATGGATGTTAATACTTAGAAATAGGTTTTGTAGAACATTTAGCAGATCCACGGATGTACCGTAGTTTGTATGGGCATTTGTGTAATTTTGGTACCCAGTACAAGGAGGGGAGTTCAGTGTCTTCATCTTTGGTTGAAATCCCAAAGGAAAGCAAAACAGATCTATGGTTCTGCAATATCTCCTCATTAGACAGAGTAGTAGCTGTGTATGTTGGATTGCCCTGGGTATTTCCAATGCCTAGTTCTCTCTTTAAACAATCGATGTAATGATTTTTACAAATGAAAATGATGCTATTAGGGGCCGTTAGGAACTTTGCTCTCTATCAGTTGTATATTACCAATATCTGTTTTACTGTTAGACCTTTTTGGTAAACTCCCCCAAAACAGTTGTTGTGACTTTTATTCTGTGTATCTGTTCGAAATTTGATAATTTCCCTGTCAGTTTTCTCCAAGTTTGAATGTGTGTTTCTTTTAAACCTATCGGTAATTTTCTCTCTATCAGTTGTCTGTAAATATAATTTGTTTTAATATATGAGCTATAGGTAATTTTTCTCTTTCAGGATGATCATTTTTTATAACTGTCCACAACTTTTCAATGTCAATTACTGTTGAGTTGCTGCCGGACACTACCGCAGTGGTAGAACCATTGCAGTACCTGCTTTACCATTTTGCCTCATGGACTTTGGTAGCTGCGGAACCGTAGCTCTATAGGTGCTTTTATTTTTTTCTGATATGGCAGACCATAGAGCTATGGATTTTCCCATATATAAAACTAACGACTTTGCGACACGAATTTTGTCGCACGTTTCTGTTTTTTGACAGTCGGACGCCAAGCGGGGGCAGTCTCATGTATGCATCTAGTTTCTTTTAATGTTTTTGCTCAACCTTCCATATTTATTTACCAATAAATACTCATTTTCTGCTCATTATCATAACAAACGTCATCGTTGGGGGTCATACCGCCTTCGGCCATCTTGCTGACATCAATCTCTTCGGGAACGGGACATTTTAGGGAAATTAACTACATGCCGATTCAGAGCGAGACTTTACGGGAGGCGGGACTAAATGCAAATCGTATCCGAAATGGATATCCTAAAGTAAATATTTTGCCAATCTCTGACTTGAAAATCAACTTTTGTCCCTTTTGCAATGCTTTTTGAATGCAAATTAATTCCTCTGGATTTAAGAATATTCCTGTTGAATTTTGTGATATCCGTTCCGGACATGACCTGGAATTTTATTGCCGCCTCTCGAAATGTCACATGACTGCGATATTCAAAATGGCCACAAAAGTAAGCGGGATTTCATTTTATTCGGACAATTTTCTTTATAAATAGAAAAATATGACTCACCTTGCATAATTAAATGTTGTAAGTACTAGAAAAATGTTTGAGGAAGCGAATTGAACACGCTTTGGTCCTCGTACTTGGCGTCCGAATGTAAAAAAAACTCCCAGAAACCGTGTCGCAAAATCGCAAGTTTTAATAGGATGAAATCCGTAGCTCTATGGTCCGCAACTATCAAAAAATCAGCACAAGGACAATAAGAGCTACGGTTCCGCAGCTTGGACTTTGGCTCTTTACAATTCTGTTCGGTAATTTTGTTATTACCCCTATTGTATTTAACTAATACCCGTGTTACTGTATGTGATACATCGGCAAACGAATACCGAATCAAGAACGAGGAAAGGGGAAATTCTAAAATCATAAATCCAAAATCACGGCAATTCACAGCAACACGAATTGAGACAGTTTGACAAAGACATAACAAACAAACAAAAATGAACAAAAACGCCACAAAACTAAAGCACTAGCAGTGTGAATCCCTATAAAAACTGAGGTATCATCAGGTGCTCCGGAGGGGTAAGCATGATCTGCTCCACGCGTGGCACCCGTCACACTGCCGGTGAAAAGTCCGATTTTGTCACAGTCGGTGTTAGTCAGTCCGGTAACAAACTCTGGATCTACCAAAAGATATCTGTTCTCATTTGTGAAACAGAAACATTGTAATGGTCTGTCAAATCGTGGTGACGACCGTAAAACTTCTGAAGTGACAATTGCAACAGTGACTGAACATACCCTTGATGTATAAGTTTTTGAGACAGTAATTTCGCTCTGTTGACAAAATCGCTGTACAAACTACAGGCATGGCCATAGCGAATGAGTTGTGAAATGTACACGCCATATGCCGGAGAAGTGGGAATATTACTGCTCAAAAACGGGAAGTACACTATTGGAAAGTCGAAATCATCACGCTTGTCGTAAAGTTTTGTTTTCAGACATTCAGAGTTGTCAATGTAGAGGTATAGGTCCAGGTATGATGCTGATGATGGTGTATCAGTGGTCTCATTAATTTCGAGTTCATTTGGGTATATAAGATGAAGGTTATCCTTAAATTGAGGATTGTTCAATGAAAGAACATAGCGGAAACTGAAATTAAAGGATTTTGCTAGCTTGTTGTCTTTTTACTGAACTAGCCCTTGTATGAACCTGGCTTCATACGAACAAAGAAACAAATCTGCTAAAAGTGGCGCACAATTAGTCCCCATAGGTATCCCTATCGTCCGCTGGAAAACTTCTCCTCCAAATTCTACAAATATGTTATCAATCAAGAATTCCAGCAATGCAATGACATCCTCCTCTGTACACCAAATATGAATAACTTCTTTCACCTTTTTTAGTGCAGAAAGACTGATGTATTAAATCCCGGAGCACTGACTAGCTTATCGTGTGGAAGAGTACTATAAAAAGTAGAAAAATCAAATGTTTTGACACCGTTGCAGTGGTTGATTTCAGATGAAGATAGATATTCTAACAAGTCTTTGAGTTTTTGAGAATCCACATCTGATTCACTCCACTTGTTGACTATACTTTATCACTATAAATCTTGAGGCCAGTAAGTAATGAGGTGAGGAGCTTAGAAAGGGGTTTTGTTGTGCATTTTGCAGACCCAGCAATGTATCTCTGTTTGTAAGGGCATTTATGTAATTTAGGTACTCTGTAGATACAAGGCAGGTTGTTGTTCTCTTCACTCAAAGTGATACCAAAGGAAGACGATAGCGATTTGTGATTGTTTAGTATGTCCTCTCTTAATATGGTGGAGAGTTTGTATGTGGGGTTGCCAAATGAATTGTCAATGCCCATCTCCTTCATTAAGCAGTCATTGTAGTGTCTTTTACAGATAAATGTGATGTTGTTTTGGGCCTTGTCAGCTGGTACGATGACATAATTGTCAATGAAGAAGGACAATGTTTTTTCTACCTCGGGGTCATCGAATATGCTTTTTGAATTGGGGCACATGGTTGTCTTAAGGCGCCTTTTTCGAGCTACAATCAATGACTTTATGGACCTGATCCAGTCGGACAATGTTTCAACCTTTTCCTTCTCTCTCTTAGTCCATTTGTGGCGTATTCCTCAACTGCGTCCATCAATATTTTAAAGTTATGTTTCCAATTGATGGGTTGGGGTTCACGATATTTTTGACCTTTTGTAGAGAGCATGATATTTCTCATTGCTTACGATGTTGAGGTCCTCTGTAATAACGTGACCAGCAGGAGCGTACATAAATGGGGAAGAAAGACAAGAACAATCAGGTGGTGTTGATTTGAAGTTATCAATTTGGACATCCTGCAATACCCGTTTGTGATTGAAGATGTTAGTTGCAATTGGTTTTGTATATGCATATGTATATGCAACTAATATTTGTGTTATTATTTTCAATAGTTTTTAACTAATATCTGTTTTACTATTTCACATTCAGGTATTTTTCTATTTATCAGCTGTATGAAACTAATATCTGTGTTAATAGTGTGCCTAGGTATTTCTCTGTAAATAGTACATTGTATAAACATCGTTTTACATTTAGTAATTTTCTAGTTATCAGTTGTCTGTAACAAATATCTGTGTGATTGTAATACTTTCAGGTAATGTTCTTATTTTTAGTTGTCCATATAACTGAAATCTACGTTGTTTGTAAAACCTATAGATAATTTTGTCTCAATTTGTGTATGTGAATTTTGTAATTAATCATACTGTTAAACTTTTTGGCAATTTTCAATCAATTCTTGTGACTTTTTCGTCGCTTTGATTTCTATCTTCACTGAAGAAATTATTCCATGGACCATGTTGTATAAACATCAATACCCTATCATAAGTACAGAACTGAAACGTTGACGTGCTGACCCTGCATTTCCATATGGCGTGGCTGACAAATATAGAAACGTAGATATATTTTACGAGCAAACTTTCCACGCGTGGCGGACAAATATTGTTACCTGAAGCAACGTAGAAACGTAGATATATTTCCACGAGTTTTCTTTATTTTCTGAACCGGTGAATATAAACATTACAGAATATTTTAGTGACGGACTACAAAGTATATTAACAATCCTGTAATTTAAATTCTGGGGCTCAATCTACCCTTTTGCCCATTTCAAAATTAAAGGACTACATATACACACGAATACCATACTTGGTCACTAAAAAGTGTTTAAATTAAATGTCGTTTCTTTTTATCATCCAGTTATAGGAAACACCAGCATTACAAGATAAAAGTAGAGGATTACGCGAATCAGTTTGATTACGCGAATCAGTTTATTTAATACCTAATTTCAGAAGTAGTTGACATGTTCAACACGGCGGGTGTCTTATAAAAAGCAGGAGATGCTTACTCTACCGGTACACCTGATCTCACCCATGGTTTTTATTGGGTTCGTGTCGTTCATCTGTATGTGTGTCTTCATTTTTCTTTTTTGTCCTGTACTCAAGTGGTGTCCTAGTATCTTAGTGTGTCCGATGTTGCCATTGTCCATGGATTGTTCGTTCTTTTGATTGACGGTTCGGTTCTCACTTACTTCAAAATTCAAAAATTGAAGGAATGACGGCAATTTCTACCACGGAAGCAATTCAGGCAAAGATAAATATTGTGAAAATTAAACATATAGTCTTAATGAGGACAGAGAGAAACCTAGCAATAAAAAGGAAAACAGTGACAGGAACGCGAACTATAAGAGAAAGGATAAAATTGGCAATTAAAAAAATCTAATACAAACACAAAAGACAGAAAAAGAAAAAATAAGCTAGAGGAGAAAGAATTCGGACAAAGACAAACATGGTGATAGAAAGGATAACAATGAAATTAAAGCAAACATTTAAAGAAATAATGAGGACAAGGACATAATATGGAGATGTATGGGTAACACTGATGGGGACTATGGAAACAACCATGATACGATATAGTGGAGACACTTATCGATATAACCAAAACATGAAGAAAGACAAACACGGCTGTATAAGGGAAATACCCAATGGGAACAACAGAAACAATAAGGGCAATACCAAACATGAACATAGAAAGAAAAAACCGACAAGGTATATAAAAAGAATCACGACAATGAAAAATGGCTATAAAGGAATGCATCATAAAGAGAATAATGAAACACCAAGAACCAGGGTAAAACATATATATCAAAGAATAAAACTAAAGATCAGAGCAAAGTATAGCAATAAAAGGAGACAACAGAAACAGTAAGCTACAGGATTAAAAACGAAGAGATATAGATACTAACAATAGATACTACAGAAATTAAACAAGGACAAAACAGCCAAAATTGGGATATAGAGAGACGTAACAAAAAAAAAAATAGAGAATACAGGAACAATCAATGAAAATTCTTGTCTTAAAAGCAATAACGCATATAGAGACTTTAAATAGAATAGGGACAATGAATGAGCATGGAGATTAACAGATAAAACTAGAAGTGGCAACTGAAATACGGAAATGACACTAATTGAGACTACAGAAACATGCATTAGGACAAACATCAAAATAAAGTCATTACTTCTGTAAAGACCACAGAAAAAAATACAAATAAGGGAAACCGTTTAGATGTAGAAGTGACACCAGTGGAGAAAACAGAAAAAATACGAACAAGGTCACATTTAATACGGGAGATTTGAGTCGTGTTCACACCGGAAAACTTTCTATAACTATGCAAAAAAAAAAAAATAAATAAAAAAAAAATAAAAATCAACACATCAATACATTGAGAGGAATCATAAATTAACACTGTTGAACTTAGAGTGATTTATATTTAACATATTTGTAACGCTTCAGGTTAATTGTTTTTCACCAAATAAAATTTGGTTAAAGAATTGTCAAACAGGAAAAAATATGAATACACTTCTGTTTAATAAATAGTTTATAGTTTATTTGGTATACATTTATTTGAATATCAGGAATCCAGTCATTTCTCCTTACTGGTATTTGAGGCAATCGTTTCCGCCTTCAATAACAAGAGAGTTCCTATCTCGAAAGTCCAGTATTACAGAGGTAACATAAATAGAGACCCCAAAACAATGGGAACAGGGACAACGCATGAAGATATAACGAGGTAAAACCAATGGAGACTATAGAAATAATAAAGACAAGAATAAAACATGGTTAAAAAGAAATAACACCCCGAGTTTTCAGAAACTATCATGACATATCTTGAGCATGGGATTGAGTTGATTGGAGACAACGGCAATAATAAGGACATGAAAAAAAAAATAAGATGGAACGAAAAGTCAATGGACTAAAAACATTTAAGGTTTGGAAAGAATCAGATTTACATAAATACATGGAAATAATACAAATCGAGAACATAGAATGAATAAGGACAAATACAAATCAAGGGAATAGAGAGATAAAACTGATGGAAGCTTTAGACATAATAACGACAAGGCCAAATATGTGCATATAGAGAAAACGTTCATGTGAGAGACAATGAGGACAAAGATCAACAAAATTATACAAGACAAGGCAAGAATCTTTATTCTCATAAACCAAATAATACAGTGGTATAGAGAAATACACAGTGCTCATGCATGCACGAACATAACAAATACATTTTTATATACACTTTATACAATTGAAGCCTAGAGAGCAACTGCTGTGTTAATAATCCTAATAAATCTGCACAGTTTTTACAACTATACATGGAAACACCAATAGAGATTTTAAAATCAATCACGACAAGACTTCAACATGGGATTTACAGATAACATTAATTAAGACAACAAACACAACTAGATTTGCAATTGCGAGCGATAGCAGATGTCATACCAGACAACAACTGCTGTGTTAATAATCCTAATAAATCTGCACAGTTTTTACAACTATACATGGAAACACCAATAGAGATTTTAAAATCAATCACGACAAGACTTCAACATGGGATTTACAGATAACATTAATTAAGACAACAAACACAACTAGATTTGCAATTGCGAGCGATAGCAGATGTCATACCAGACAACAAATTCCTAGATTCCACCTTATTCACAGCCTTAAAATCTACATAGAATTCAATTTTCGTTGAAGTTAGAATAAGTTGAAATTTTGACGTATTTTGGCGGCCAGTTTGAAAATTTTAAAAGCACAGTATATAACTTCAGGGGTGCAAAGTTCGAAATTGTTTCATCTAGCCATTTCAAAATAATCGCTCGGGCATATAGTCTTAATGAATTCGAAGACAGAGAGAAACCTAGCAGTAAAAAGGAAAACAGTGACTGAAACGGGAACCATAAGAGAAAGGATAATAAAATTGGCAATTAAAACAATTTCATACAAACACATGGATTTCAAAATAATCGCTCGGACAAAATGTATTAGAAGAAGAAAAAGTAAAAAGAATAATAATCAAAAGAAACGTAGAATAACAACATGCCACCCTGACTCATTCTGTGGTGACATAATTAGGATAAGGAAACAACTGAGCGGTATTCAATAAGATCAATGGAGACAATAAAGACCAATACACGTGTATAAAGAAATAAAACCAATTGAGAGAACAAATATAATAAGGAAATGAACAAGCAATAAAACTTAAAATAATATAAAATATCATTAAATTAGCAAATAAATTAGTAAGACTCTATTCTTGTAATGGTTCAAGACAAATACTAACCCCCAGAAGTGTAAACATGATATTATTGACGCATTGCTTCAGCAACACTAGTTTTATTGGAATGTTCATAGTTAGGTGCAATTTGGTACTTCACATCAATGAAATAAATTCTTACTCCATTGAAAATATTTTCATTTGGTTAATACAGTGATGTTTTGAAAAGAGCAAAAGTATTGTGTCAAAAACCAGAAAGTCATGGATATGTTCAGTCTTTTTTCTTTCGCCCTTTCACAAATAATATGGCTGTCATGACGACATTATGGATAAAGTTGAAGTGTCGGTTTTACAAATTAATAAGAACGGACTTCACATCTTTCTCGGATATGACATTATCGATTGTGTCTTAACCCTGGATTAGCATGCTATTTAAGTGTGACGGGTGCCGTATGCGCAGCAGGACATGGTTACCCTTCCAAAGCACCTGAAGTCACTCTTGTTTTATGGGTTTTACACTGTGAGTTATTAGTTTTTTAGCGTTATATTTGTGATGTTTGTGGGTGTGTCGGGTTTTTGGGCTTCCGTCTTCTGGTGTTCTTGTTCTGGACTTTGATATTTGTGCTCTACTTGTTCTTTGTCCATTCGGTATTCTAATGCCGATGTTTTGAGACGGAAACATTGATACGATTAGTTAAGCTTAAAACTTTATGAGTGCTAAAAATAACAATAAAACTTGACCTTTGCATATACAATATTTGATAGTGTAATACGACTGTTGACAAATTCGTTGTCAAATCAAGGACTACTGTAGCGAATATGTAGATTCCACATTCACTACTAGGTGTTTGAATTTATTACCAATGCCATAAAGTATATATTGTATCCATCTAGAGTCACCAATGTTTAAATATAGAAGAGTCATGATTTTGGAATATCAGTTGCCGCCTTTAATTTCGAGCTTTTCTTCTTTTTTTAACCAGTTAGACGTAGATTTTCTTTAAAATTTAGCGTTACAAAACATCGTCTGTGTAAAGGGGACTGAAATTAAAAAACTTGACTAGTTTTTTCTCTTTTCTGAAACTTATCCTTCAGTGAACATGGTTTTAAACGACTACAAGAATAAATCGACAAATAGCGGAGCACAGTGGAACCCCATGGTTATGCCACATGTCTGCTTCCAAACCAGTCTTCCAAACTGAACAAATATTTTGTCAATCAAAATACTCAGAATATTAACGACACGGTGTTCAGTGCCGTTTTATTGGGATCCGTGTGATACTTCAAAATGTAAAATATACGCATATTTTTGTCACCATCATACACTAGTATTTCACATCCCGTGTTCTGGTATGTAAAAGCAACAGTAGCAAGAAATAATTGTCACAGCGGTTTTGGCTTATATTGTATTTGAATAAATTTCATTCGCAAAGATTGAATATCAAAATTCTAACAACTTGCGAAAAATACAAATGTACATGATCCATCTTGAAATAGAGATCATTCATTTATAATCGATTGTTGCTTGATTATTTTTCTCCCAAGTGGGGAAAATTTTATTGCGAGACCTATTTTCATGGTCGTATCTTCAGGTCAAAAAATTGTAACACAAATCAGTTTACAATTTTTTATAATTCTGAGCCTTGTTCAATGCAAATATCCTGAAGATTGTAATTTCATATTGGGAATACATGACGATTTAGACAAACGAAGCGAGATATTCCGTATAACCTAACCCTTGTAGAAATGATAACACGCCAAAACTGTCGTATAATCAATATACGGTTATGTATCGTGTGCCCAAGTTTGAGTTTTGCATAATTTTATGACAGTTTTATTGTAAGACTATAGCATAATATAGAGTTGAGTTTGTTTAATTAGTTTTAGAGTGAACCAATACTTCAACCAATATCGAGGATATTAGACTAATTGCATTACAGCATTTTGATATCAAATTCAGTTTTACAAAAAGCACGTATGATAACGATCTTTTATTCAAACACACGTTGTAATAATTGCTTTAACTTTAGTTTTAACTAGATTTCAAAATTATTTCAACTTAAAAATATCACCAAGTTTCTTGTTAAAAAACTTTAATTACAATCAATTCTAGATTTTTTAAATTAATAGATTTATCACGATTAAAATCCCCAATCTTGATCGCTACTGAGTAGCAAGATTTGTCTTTACTGGACCCTCGATTTCACTTCTATGAAAACTGCGAAAATTTAACTTGCTTATACAGTGAATCAAGTAAGAAATAGCTAAATACCAAGTGACTGTGAATTTGAATTCTGCATATGCACATTTCGACAACTTATGTCTCTTCAGTGCAGATAAAATCTAAACGTTTGGAAGACCATAAACTCAAATAACCAATATGATCTAAATATGAAGAAACTTATAAAAAAATTAATTCGTTAAAAAATCTAAAATTTCTTAATTTGTTAAAACGGATTCAAGAATTTGTTGATATAAATTTAATTTGCAACAAATAAAAAAAAACTGTTATAATGAATTAAATCAATGGAATAAAAAAAATGTTTTGATATGTCCTATATGAGCTTCCGTAGATTTGTAATTTAAGCCTGTTTTTTTTTAAATTTTCTAACATGTTTTAGGTCAAACAGAATCTGAAACATGTTTAAGTTACAATGTTATTATAAATAAAACAAGTTCAATTGTTTAGATAAACATGCATGCCATCCATCTTGCATCCTCTGAATCCTTGTTAAATGTTTCATATACCAATATTCAAATGGTTGAGATATAAAGTAACGACACTGAAACAACCAATGTTTAACCATGATAATATTTTAGTTAAATTCAAGCACTTGTTTTTAATCACATTTACTGCTTCTCAAATAATGCTAGGCAACAATGTCCCCCACTGTTTTTTGGTCTCAAACTCACAGGCATAAAATTGTAATTAAATAGTAGAGATATATGATAATTTAACTAGAAATTATAACTCTACTGAATTTTTTGTTTGGAAAGGTCTTCTTTAAAAAATTAATTTAATTTTGCATACATGTTGCGTGATTTTATTTTTGATATCTTATTAATATTAAACTGGCATTCGGTAACGAAAGATTAAAAATTCAAAAGAATTCATTTTTTCATTTTTTCTGTGTTTATTTTAAAGCATATTCAACGCTCATTAAAAGTTTGTTTTATCAATGATCGATAAAGTGTTATAACCAAGCGAGCAGCCAAACAAAAACTCGGTTGCAGTCGACATGTTAAATATCAACATTCATTGCTTTTTAGACATTGATTTGTGTCAATCTCAAACAATACCAGATCTACACTTTCATTTGCAAACAGTGCAAAACAAATATATAACGCTCAATTGCAGTAGAAAAGTGAAAATACCAATAGTTAATGACTCCATTCCTCTCCAGAAAAAAAAAAAATTCCAAATTTGTTCAAATTTACTTCCATATTTGTACCTATTTTGATATTATGTCTTGCTCGCCTGATAGAATGATGTAGTGACAGTGGAACCAGATCCCGAGAATATTTGCCAAACTGGTTATCAGTACTTCAATACTGTACCGAAAACCAATTGCAATATCTAATTTATTTGTTACATGTAATTTCATTTAAAAAGTAAGTGAGAATGTAACCCTCAGTCCGAAAGGGAACGATTCAGAGAAAACTATGGAGTATATCTCTCGTGTAAAGCTCTATCATTTTCTGATGGTTGGTTTCCAATTTAGATTCTTTAATCTATTTTTCTCTATCATGTTCTATGTATTTTTCGGTTTATTTTCTTGCAAATATTTCAATCTGATATGTAATAAAGAGATAACTTGTCGAAATTGCCATCTACAGAAAGAAAATATACAAAATTTTCGATATTTATTTATTTATTAGAAAATCTTGTGAAACGTAGTTTCTGCAACAATATCACAGACAGGTGCCGTAAAAATGTCAAAATCAGTAAAAAAGCACCAGGCGTAGGATTTGTGCTTCTTAAAATAATCAGGTTAACAATAAGAAATAACTAAATACAGAAGTTACTATGAATTTAATATCTGCATATGCGCATTTCGACAACTTATGTCTCATCAGTGCAGATAAAATCTAAACGTTTGGAAGACCATTAACTCAAAGATGTTTAAAAACTGATAGAGAACAAATAACCAAAATGACCTTAAATGTAAAGCCAAAATCAGCTAAGGACAGAGCTTTGCATGAGGGAGATACTCCTTAGTTTTCAACAAAATTTACAAAAATTGTTGGAATCATCATGTTGATAACACTGATTAAATGTTGTTTTCTGTTCAAAGTTTTAAATTACAGGGGATGAGAGATTACGTCCGATTTGATACGGACACGAACACGTAATATATTGTTGTTGGTCTTGTCCGTCCGTCCGTCAGTCCGCAACACTTTCTTACGACTCCTACTACATGATGGATTTACGGTTTAAATTTTGTTATAGAATTGTTGCAATTATGCTACAAATGCACACTAAACTTTCGTTTTTGATATTGGCCTTGGTTCAAATAAGATGCCTAAAAGATGTCAATTTTGACACATGTGGCATGCGACGTGAACTCCTTTTTGTTGTAAAATTGTTGCATATTGTCTGAAGATGCGGAATTACTGTTTGTAAACAAGAGTACCCCAATTTTATGTCGAATTTGAACGCCCCAACATATGGATTAGACACATGTGGCAGCGATGCCAACTATTTCTACCTTTTTAATTTTGCTGCATATTTGTTTATGTAGTATGTGAATGTAGATGTAGCTTTCGGAATTTTGATTCCAGTTCCAACTTTGGTAAATTTGCTGAAAATGTCGAAGACTCCTTTTTTAATTCTAGCATATTATCTTGTATTTTGTAAAAACAAAATTCTGAATTTTCGTAAATTTCCATTAGCTCACAATGACCACTTTTTGGCTTTCTACGTAGCAACCATTCTTTTAAAATTGTTTCGTTTAGGACAAACATTTCAACAATTAGATTTCAAAAATATTTGATCCCAATTTTTGTAAATCTCCTGGATGTCTCAAAGACCACTTATTTTGTTGGAATTCTACCTAGCAACAATACTCCAAAAATTTGTTTCTATTAGATTACACATTCTCACTAATTTGATTTCAAACATATTTGATTTCAAGTTTGGTAAATTTCATGAAAGTCTCAAAGACCACTATTTAGAATTGAACCTAGCAACGCTACATTTAGAATAGGCTTGTAATAAAACAAACATTGTCACTACTTTGGTTTCAAAAAATATTTTTTTTGTAAATTTTTATTTTTGAAACTGAAAACATCATGAACATATAAATAGAATACTGAAATATTGACAGTTAATATATCATTATACATGTATACATTACGAACAGACAAAAGACAAATACAAATTATTTCTATTTTGTATGGATATTACAGGTATGTAATTTATCTATATAAATTAGCTTTCTTTTAACTTTGTTTTTGAGTTCATCCACTGAAAAAAACTTCCAAGGGCAACCATTTTTTATTAATAAAATTTCTTTGTGCAGAGGTTAGGAACAAGCTGGATTTCTTTTCAATATACAGATAACATTTCAAAAATTCTATTCCACCTTTTGTGCATGGTAAATTATTTTTTGATCTACATATGTATAGATTATACTTTAAAATCAAAATAATATTCTGTATTGTACAGTCTTGCTCCCTGTCAGCCGCAATACCAAGAAGTACATTTTAGGCATTGGTATTCAATGCCACATTGTGTTCTTGAAGAAAACTAACAATTGATAGCCAAAACTTTTTAGTGTATCTGCATTCCCAGAAAACATGTTTCAAGGTTTCTGGTGTCTGAAAGCAGAAAGTACACAACTCTGTTTCCTTCAACTCATATTTGTACAACTTGATATTTGTTATAAGTATCCTGTGAAGCAATTTAAATTGGAACTGTGTGTTTCTTGTTATTACAAAAGGTAACATATAAATTTCATCATTTATCCATTTTTCCTGAGCTTTAATAGAGATTTCTTTAATATGCTCAGTGTAAAGCTTATAAAAATACTTATTATTTTTAGAACTGTCTTGTATTTTTTCACTAACAAATTTTCCACCACATTTGATTTGTCATTCCCGATCACAAGTTTCTTCCAGTCTGCTGGGATTGCACTGAGGATGCTATAAAATTCAATAAAGTTTGTTGAAAAATCTTGATCAAATTTATTGATAAATTCTGTATATGTGTAAAAGTCTTATTTTCTGAAAATAAGTCACAAATGTTTTGGTTTTATCTGCACTGATGAGACATAAGTTGTCGAAATGCGCATATGCAGAAAATAAAATTAACAGTAACTTCGGTAATTTTGTTATTTATAAAAAATATGTCTCTATTTATGTATTTTATATTAATAGTCATCTCTTCTTTAATCTTTATATCCTGATTCAGCCACAGTGGTTGTGATCAAATATCCTTTGAATCCTCATATGCAATCCCAGTATCGGATTCTAGTAGTTTTGAGTAATTAATCTATCCAAAACAAATTCAATTTTCTTGATATCTTCTCAATTCCTTCTCTTTTTAACATTAAAACTTTATCACCCCCGTATTTTCCTAAAGAACTCAATAAAAGTGTTTTCCATAGAGAATGGTTTAAAGGGTCAAGGAACTTATGCAGCCATGATAATTTTAATGAATAACAAAATGACTGAATATGTGGCACTTTCAAACCTCCATTTTCTAAGTCATTTCTCATTACATTTCTTTTAATCTTATCAGGTTTAGTATTCCATATAAACTTAAAAAATATGAGTTGTATTTCTTGAAATATTGAGGCTGGTGGGTTAGGCAAGACTGTCAAACACTTGACAAGTAGTGGCAAAGCTAAGGTTTTTATTGCTGTAACCTACCAATATATGTTTAATCTCTGTAAGACCACATGTTTAATACAGACCTTCTCTTCTTCTTTTTTTTCAAAAAGATTGCACAAAGTCTTATCATTTTCAAACAAATTAAAATTAATTCCCAACAGCTGGAATTTTTCAGATTCGTTCCATGACAATTTTATATTTGGCAAAATATGATCATTTAATCCAGTTTTTGAACATATCCATATTGCCTCAGTTTTACCAAGGTTCACCCTTTGTCCGGCGTTCAAAAATATATAATGATTGTTCAAGAGATTTTGGATCATCATCTAACGTCAGTGAAGAGTCATCTGCATATTGGCTCAACAGGTATTCGGAGCCATCAATTTTTAAACCCCCTATATTCTGATCATTTTTAAGTGCTGCACTTAGTAACTCTAAGACTGAAATAAATAAGTAAGGAGATAAAGGGTCTCCTTGTCTACCCCCCCCCCCCCCCCAAANCTCCAAAGAGAAGAAGGGTGACAAGTGGCCATTATTTGTCACTGTACTAGAAATATCACAGTAAAGTGCCTGTATCCATGTTTTCAGTGATGGCCCAAATCCATAAAATTCAAGAGTTTTTTTCAATAAAAGACCACTCAACCATATCAAAAGCTTTCTCAAAATCAATTAACACTAGAATTACAAAAACAGGAAAACAGCAAACACCTACAATGGCCAGGAACTACAATCACATGCCACAATTTACAAGCAAACTGCACAAAAAAAAACAATAATGAAAACAAGAGACAAACATAAATAACGATAGGAACTCGGGATAGACCAGGGATTTTTTCCTCCTCAGATTTTTCAATAAGATCCATAATTATTCTAATACATTCACCTATATATATCTCTCCTTTAAAAATCCCTTCTGAGTTTGACTTATAATATTGTAATACAGGTTTAAGTCTATTTGCTATACAAGTATATGCTAACCTGACGTCAACTCCAAGGAGTGCGATAGGTCGCCAGTTTTTCATTAAACATTTATCTTTACCTTCCTTGGGTAGGCATACTATCATTCCTTGACGCTGACTTATTGAAAATTTACCTTTTTCCAAACTTTCAAAACTATTCAATAAAAAAAACACTTGATGTCATTCCAAAAAAAGATTTATAAAATTCTGCTGTAAAGCCATCTATCCCAGGGGACTTGAAATTTTTCATATTTTTAAGAGCATTATGACATTCCTGTAAGGTAATTTTCCCTTCGCAGGAGCACACTTCCTCTTCTGAAGGTTTTGTTATGAATGAATTATCATTGTTTAAAAACAGAGTTTCATGTATATTTTCTAATTTTGGATTTGAACTAGTATATAATGTTTGACAAAATTTCTTGAGAATCGGTTACATTTCGCTCATTATCTACTACTAGTTTTGCAATTATTTTTTCCACATAATGTTTCTTCTCTAAATTACAAAAGTATCTAGAGCTTCTTTCACCCTCTGCTTAGCTCTAGTAATAATACCATTCACTCTTTTATCACGAATAATTCTTATCTGTTCAACTTCACTAATTTCTTCTAATAATGCCTCTGAGTTAGTAGAATTTTCTGCTGCTTGGTTGGCAGCGTCATTTAGTGATGCTAATTTTTCAAATAATTTTTTTTCTAACTTATTATTTTCTTTTTTTAAACAAGAACTATATGATATTGTCACTCCCCGTATTTTCATTTTGATAGTCTCCGATAATAGATGGCTGTCAACAGAATATTCCTTCTCTAAATTGTCGGAGTCTATAGTTGAGTCTAACTCATATTCTGAAACCGTATTTCTTATAACTTCTTTTATTCTATTAACGAAGTTAATGTCATGTAACAAGCTATTATTAAATTTCCAAGTACCTGGTCTTCTAGCTTGATCTATGAATTTAATTCTAAGACTTATAGGTGAATGGTTTCACAAATATTTGATTTTAGTTTTGGTAAGTTTCCTGAAAGGACCCCTTATTTTTTGGGAAATCTACCTAGGAACCTTACTTTTAAAATTTGTGTCCATTTGAACATACATTTTCAGTAATTGGATTTAATAAATAATTGATTAGCGTTTGATATATTTCCTGAAAGACTCACAGACCACTTAATTTTTGGAATTCTACCTAACAACCATATATCCTTGAATTCCTTTAAGTAAAAATTACGGCTATCACAAATAGCTATTACTAAGGACATTTATCATTCTCGATTTTACGGAAATGTTGTTAAGAATGCCAGACACTGATTAAAAAAAAACCTGGGACGTAATTTACATTCTTTGCGCAATATGGGATATCGACAGAATTTTCTGCATGTGTCTGTTAAATTGCCTTTGTGATGCAATGACCTGAGGGTTTTACACGCATACTGGCCTCTCACTGATACTGACGATGTCTACTGAAATACATGATGATTCTTTACCAAACCAATCTGGGAGTTTTGAGTTTGATTTTTCGTACATAGTGCAACAGTGTTTTACCAGCAGACTAGGCTCCTTGAGCTAGCCTGCAGTTAAGCGGCGAGCAATCCTTGAACCATCTTTCAAAATTACTTTTTGTCCCTTTTCCTTTTCAAGAGTGCATTAAAGCTGAAGTATTTTTCTACATCACACATGATATGATGGCGTAACAAAGGTTATCATAATACTAAAATACTGGAAAATTCAGCAAATAACACTCCACCTTCCAAAGCAGCCAACTATAACCCTGTTTTAGGTGTCCTCAATCTTGAATTCAGAAACATTTTCATATATATGTAAATATTAAACATTCGTAAATACACAAACCACTAT
This sequence comes from Modiolus philippinarum, assembly GCA_002080025.1. Classification (NCBI taxonomy): domain Eukaryota; kingdom Metazoa; phylum Mollusca; class Bivalvia; order Mytilida; family Modiolidae; genus Modiolus; species Modiolus philippinarum. The sequence goes on along the minus strand of MJUU01035716.1, from coordinate 16,549 downwards.
ACATCTGTCGACTTGTTATTGATTTAAAGGTATTTGATTAGAAAAAGAAAAAACGGCCTAATCTTTTTATGCATTAGATGCAGCCAATTTCTAATGCACAAGAGAAATTAAATGATGCTGAACAAGCACGCATGCTGTAATATTGAATATAAATAATGATTTACAATTTTGATATTAAATGACAGCAGATCTGTCTTGTTAATTTTATCAAAAACCCTTTATATTTCCTTGCATAATTAATGTCCTTCAGGGATGATATTCTGGAACAGATTGCACTGCATTTATACGCCTTAAATATGTTGTCTGTTCTGAAAATTACTTTATTTTCATTTTCTAGTCTGACAAATTGACATTTATGTAATTCATGTTTAAGTATTTCCCGGTAATTGAATTACCGTAACTTTTGACCGACATTGACTCTTTAAATGTTTGGTATTCGATATTATTTCTGCAAAAGTTTGGTATATTATTTCATTTAATAACGAAAAAGGAAGTACTTTGACAAAGCGAGACCATAGTGAACATGCAATCAAATGAAAAAAAATGATATAACCACAGGGATAGGAGAAGTTTCTACGGAAGTGTGATCGCCATATTCGACACACATAGCCCGGTATTAAGGAACCGGGTATATATGATACATAGACTGTGAGCCTTTTATGCAAAGAAGTGTTTAATGAATTGTGTGATCAAAATTTTATTTACGGTGACCAGAAAAGGGGAATCTAATTCAATTTATTTCAAATCCTTATACAAAGGTTTCTGGATATTCAAAATAAAACCAGAGGCTCAGACACTGAGCCTGTATCTCTTACCTGACAAAATGTTTCTATGCCATGCATGACTAAAATGATTAGGATCCACGTTTTTTTTGTCTGATCCTATAGAAATGAATAATTTTTGCAAAGGACCTTCTATACAATTAGTTAGATTTGCTTGATTAGTTTCAGAGATGATGGTTTAAAGGATGGTTATCTCATTCCTGGCTCCAATGTTAAACTATGTTCTGCACTGGAGGCCATGTTTTTTGTCGGATCGAAATGAAATGAGCAATTTTTTGTAAAGTACCTTCCATACATCCTTACTTTAAAGATTGGTTGAATTTGCTTCAATGGAGAAAATGAAAGTGTGATTTCTCTTAAGGGTCCAATGTTTAACTATGTTCCGTGATGGCAGCCATGTTTTTTGGCGGATCGGAAAATTTTCGGCAATCTATGTAACAAACAACGGCAGTAGAATACCGAAGGAACAAAGGAGTGAAATTCACAAAAAATCGAAGTCCAAAGACAGGGCAAAAACGAGAACACAGAAAACAATGACGCTTGAAACAAAAACAACGACGCAAGACAGGCACAAAGCACAGAAACAGAAACCACAACATTCAGAACAAAGGCACTCACAGTGTGAACTCAAAGGATCTTCCATACATCATTCTTGTAAAGCTTGGTTCAGTTTGCTTTAGTAGCTTCAGAGGAGATAGCAAATATAGGCTTTTCCCATAGGGTCCCGTGTTTTTAAAC
>MJUU01035716.1:264-14751 GCA_002080025.1 Modiolus philippinarum | reverse complement strand
GAAACTGTGATTTCCCTTAAGGGTCCAATGTTTAACTATGTTCCGTGATGGCAGCCATGTTTTTTGGCGGATCGGAAAATTTGCGGCAATCTATGTAACAAACAACGGCCGTAGAATACCGAAGGAACAAAGGAGTGAAATTCACAAAAATCAAAGTCCAAAGACAGGGCAAAAACGAGAACACAGAAAACAATGACGCTAGAAACAGAAACAACGACACAAGACAGACACAAAGCACAGAAACAGAAACCACAACATTCAGAACAAAGGCACTCACAGTGTGAACTCAAAGGACCTTCCATACATCATTCCTGTAAAGTTTGGTTCAGTTTGCTTCAGTAGCTTCAGAGGAGATAGCAAATATATGCTTTTCCCGTAGGGTCCCGTGTTTTTATACTATGTTCTGCGCTGGTGGCCATCATAGTTGCCAACCTCTGACAATGAAAAATCATGTCATGACATGACATGAGATACCAAAACGCGTGTGAAAACGCGCAACGTACTTTCGGATTATTGAACAAAATTTATATACAATTAATTTGCCAATATAAACGCCCAGTGTACTCAACATTTGCCTGTTTTGCTGATTTTGGAACTACCTGACTAGGTACATATTCAAAACCATTAAAAGTTACTTTGCAAAAGTTAGCAGAGTTCTCAGCCACTGGCCATGTTTTTAGCAGATCCAAAAAATTTCGGCAATCTACATAAAGGCCCCTGCATAAGTCACTCCTTTGCTTCAATTTGCTTCAGTAGTTTTAGAGGAGATAGCAAATATATGCTTTTCCCATAGGGGCCTATGTTAAACTATGTTCTGCGCTGGTGGCCATGTTTTTTAGCCGATCAAAAAAAAATTCGGTAATCTTAGTAAAGGACCTTCCATTCATCATTCCTGTAACGTTTGGTTCAATTTGCTTCAGTAGCTTCAGGGGAGTTAGCAAATATAAGCTTTTCCGATAAGGTCCCATGTTAAACTATGTTCTACGATGTCAGCCATGTTTTTTGTTCGATCGGAAAAAATTCGTTAATCTATGCAAAGGACCTTCCATACATCGTTCCTCTAAACTTTGATTCAATTTGTTTCAGTAGCTTCAGAGGAGTAACTCAATATATGCTTTTCCCATAGGGACCAATGTTGAACTATGCCCTGCACTGGCGGCCATATTTTTTGGCGGATAAAAAAAATTAGCAAACTAAGTAAGGACCTTCCATACATCATTTCTGTAAAGATTGGTTCAATTTGCTTCAGTAGCTTCAGATGAGATAGCAAATATATGCTTTTCCCATAGGGTCCCATGTTTAACAATGTTCCGCGATGGCGGCCATGTTTTTGGAAAATTTTCCGCAATCTATGTAAAGGATCTTCCATGCATCATTCCTGTAAAGTTTGGTTTGATTTTGTTCAGTTGTATCAGAAGAGATAGCAAAAACGTGCATTTTCCCATAGGGTCCCATGTTCGGCCCTGGCGGTCATGTTTTTTGGGGATCAGAAAAATGTCGGAAATCTTTGTGAAGGACCTACCATACATCATCTTTGGTTAAAATTGGGCCAGTGGTTTCAGAGGAGATAGTCAAAATGTAAAAAGTTTAAGGACGACGATGGGGGACGGCGGACGCCAAGTGATGGCAAAATGGCAAAAGCTCACCTTCGGCCAGGTGAGCTAAAAAGCAAAAAACAAAAAAAAAACAAAAAAAAAAGATAGAAAACTTTTAACCATTCCATTTTCAAAAAGTAAATCACGAAAATACTATAAAAGCGACGAGAGAGAAAAAAAAAATCCTATAAATATTTGATTTTTACGTCTAGCACTAATAGTAAAAGATTCGTAAAAATTATGGTATAGTTTATTTCACAAATTGAAAATTTTACTTTTTATCACGGTTAAAGTGTAAGGCATACACCCTAAAATAAGCTTGAGAACGCACAAGGCAGCCATTACATACTAAATTGAGCACAAATCAGCTAATGGCACAGGGAGATTTTGCTTAGTATAAGCGAAATTTTCTTATATATAGATTTTCAAGTTTAAAATAAAATCGGTTTCTCTTGCTAGTACCTCTGGGCTAACGAATACCCTTGAGGGCTCAATGTCTACTATCAGAGGCATCGACCTAGTGATAATAAATGACTAAATATTGAAGTTTTTGTACATCTAGTTTTTGCCGATAGCACTTTGACAATTTATGTGTGTTCAGTGCAGATAAAATCGATTAGAACACCCAAAAACCCGAAAAGTGTGAAAAGCTTATAAAGAGCAAACAACAAACATGATCTACTTAGGAGTAATAACAAAATTACCGAACAAAATTGTGAAGAGCCACCTTAAGGCCACAAACACAAAGCATGTGGAAACCACCATAAAAATTTCCAGTCGAAATCCTGACTTGGTATAGGCATTATCAAAAGAAATAAGAAATTATGGGTTAAACTAGTTATGGTGCGCCTAACCACCCCTTCCATTATTGTAGTATCCGGTACAAAACCTATTGGAAGGTCGTAGACAGTTAAAAAATTTATAATCCCAGCTTAAGTAAAGAACTTGGTATCTTGATTCAGAGTTCGGATCAAAATTCAAATTTTTCCACGAGGGACTGATATATCTATCGAAGAACTTATTTAATGATCGAATGAGGCGGGATTTTTTAAAGCCTTGATTAATAAGGCAATCACGGAGATAAATATGACTGTTTAATTTGTGCTAGCTCTCGCATAAAGAATCAAATGTGAAACACACAGTCCGTAATCAGTAGAAGCTGGAATATTACTGTCCATGTTAGGGAAATTCATAATTTTGAAATTGAAATCGTCCCTTTTGTCGTAAAGTTTAGTGTTGAAATGACCCTTTCGTCAAATTCGAGATATAAGTCCAAAAAATTTAGATCTTGTGGTTTCTGTGTAAAGGAAAACCAAAAAATGCACAAATATGTTGCCTTTATCTAAATAATTTCGTCTTTTTGTTCTTTCTGCCAAAAATATTTACTTAAAATAACCACAGTAATTAGCGCTATATGTATACTTGTTCTCATGATATTCCGTAGAAATATTTCCGAACGTAACAGTCTAAATTTTACTAGGATGTTAGCTTATAATCTTTACGTGTTAAGTTTACCTTAATTTATAATTAACAGTGAGAACCCTAGACACAACACCACTTGCGATCAATGTTGTATTCACTACTACCGAATGCTGTTAATTTGTAGATATTGGAGTGTTTCTGACAGGAGAAGAGTTCTATCAACTTTATACAACAAAACATTGATTTGAAGAGACAACAATACTATAACAAGCACAATGTTAATATATAGTGAATCAGACTGTAAGTGAAATTCAACCAGTTCCGAATAAATTATGAAGGAATATGACATTGTAAACGAAAAATAAACATCAACAAATCTAGAGGAAGAAATAAAGAAATAATGAAAACTAGAGGATAGCATGCCTCCCGCGCAAGGTACAGATTGAAAAGTGGTTTCTTAGGAATGATGTTGGTGTCCGTAAGACACATATGATGCGCAAAACGTATCTTGACTGTGAACCCTCTATGTCAAAATCGCAAAAAAGAAGAAAAAAAAACCGACTAATTTTTTTTTCATTAGAAATATAAAATTAAAATCAAAACTAAAAGGCACATCTTCAATTTTTGTATCAATGATCTGCAAAACAAAAGGCACGTCTGTATTATATGTATACATGATCTACAGAATCAAAACTTCCTACCATAAAAACTGTAGGAGGTCTTGGTCGAACAAATTGTGTACTCTATGAGAAAATCGCAAAAAAAAAGAAAAAAAAAGAAGAAAAAATGCAAAGTTCAACTATGTATATTTTTGAGAAAAAAAAATGCATCAAAATGAAAATCAATACCAAAAGGCAAATCTTCAATATATGTACAAATGATCTGCAAGATAAAAATTTACCACCGTAAAATCTTTAGGAGGGGTTTCCTTGACAAACTGTGTACCAATTTTGTCAAATTTATTAAAAAATGAGTTAAGTTCAACAATGATGTACATTTTTTGGAAAATACGACAAAATCAAAGTTAATACCAAAAAGGCACATCTTCAATATATGTAAAAAACGATCTGCAAAATAAAAAATTCCTACCATAGAAAAACAATAGGAGATCTTAGCTGTAAAATAAAAAAATTCCTACCATAAAAAGTGAAGGAGAAATAGCCCGGACAAACTGTGTACCCCATGCGGACGGACGGACAGGGGTAAAACAATATGCAACAGACTTATCGTCGCGGGAACATAAAAACAAACTATCATCAACATAGCTAATGTAAACAGGGAAATTTTCGCGGCCGTTTTATTTTCACTTTTTTCGCGTTAAGGGGTGAAGTGCGAAAATAAAATTGTCGCAAATATTTTAAGGCAAGTTTCTCAGGATGACATTTAATATTTCTTAACTGTGGAAAAAGTCAAAACATTCAAAAGATTAAGGAGGTTTGCTTCTCATGTTTTTACAATCTTTTGCTGGTCAGCATTTTTTTCGTTTTGGCAAAATTGTTTATCAACAGGTTATTGGGGTTCTGATGGGTACAAATTGGGGCCAAACAAAACAGTCATCAACTTATTTTTATTTTCAATGATAACAGACGATATCCTTACTTTTGACAATCCCCAGAAATTTTTGGTACTGAGTACTTCTTTTTAGGCTACTTTTGGATTATAACTTTCCGTATTATTTGATTGTAATGCTGCTGATGAGAGGTTACTCCTTGAAACACATGTACAGTATAACGACATTTACTGTTTATAATGCAACTTCGGTATTTTAGTATTTTTAGATTATGTCGACATCATTTCCATCGCCCTTTTCTGGATCTAACTATCATCATTGACTCTGGTAAATACAAACTAAAATTTACGATAAAAAGGGATGATTTTGATTTCAGTGTTACTTATTTCCCTTTTCTTGACAGCGACGTCCCCCTAGCCCCATCCTACGGAGTTTATATTTCTCAACTGGTACGATTCACACACGTTTGTTCTACTCTCGACGACTTTAATGAACGTAACCTTACTATCACTTCCAAACTTTTACCACAAGGTGAAAGATTTCATAAAATGTTAAATACATTTAAAAAATTTCATCGAAGATATGAACATTTGATATCAAAATATAATGTCACTAGCAAACAGCTTATTACTAAGGACATTTCTCATCCTCGATTTCACGGAAATGCTGTTAAAATGCCAGAAATTATTAAAATTCCAGAAAAAAATGTTACGTAACTTTTATTCTTTACGCAATAGGGGATATCGACAGGATATTATGCATGTGTCCGTTAAATTGGCTTTGGGATCCAATGATTTGAGGGTTTTACGCGCACACTGGCCTCTCACTAATACTGCCGATGTCTACTGAAATACGTGATAAATATTTTTACGAAAGCCATCTTGGATTTTTTAGTTCGATTTTTCTTCCGTAGTGCGACAGTGTTTTACCAACAGACTAAGCTCCTTGAGATAGCCGGCAGTCTAGCAGTGAACACTTCTCGGCCCATTTTTTTTCTTCAAAATTACGTTTTATCTCTGTCCCTTTTTATCTCGAAGCCATGAAATGGCTGGTGAGATATTGATATGGCAAGAAAAAATCACGTGCCCCGCATGAGTCTTCAAGCCTATTAACAGCTGTAAAAGATGATCTTCGTGCTTCCGATAAAATATAGTGCGCAAGTTTCTTTCAAAATCGTATACATTTAGTATTTAAGTTATATTTCTTCATTTTCTTGAGTTGAATACAGTGTTGTTTTAATAAATTGAAAAAATATGCATGTTTATCAAATTACTCGTTTTTTTATATTGCGTCTCGGATCAACGAACTTGTAGCGCAGTAATTTGCGAGATGAAAATAACATTTGTTTACCTGTGACAGTGTACTGCATATATTTATATCAATGAAATCACACAATCCGATTATTTTCACGTATTGCGGAATAACTTAATACATGCAGACGTATGCAGCAGTTCTTTGGATGACTGCGAAGTTTTGCCACATGTAGATTTTCAGGGCTTCGAGATTCAGCTCCATTGGAGCTTTGATGAGATATTGATATGGCAAGAAAAAATCACGTGCCCCGCATGAGGCTTCAAGCCTATTAACAGCTGTAAAAGATGATCTTCGTGCTTCCGATAAAATATAGTGCGCAAGTTTCTTTCAAAATCGTATACATTTAGTATTTAAGTTATATTTCTTCATTTTCTTGAGTTGAATACAGTGTTGTTTTAATAAATTGAAAAAAATATGCATGTTTATCAAATTACTCGTTTTTTTATATTGCGTCTCGGATCAACGAACTTGTCGCGCAGTAATTTCCCGAGATGAAAATAACATTTGTTTACCTGTGACAGTGTACTGCATATATTTATATCAATGAAATCAACATGCGAAATCACACAATCCGATTATTTTCACGTATTGCGGAATAACTTAATACATGCAGACGTATGCAGCAGTTCTTTGGATGACTGCGAAGTTTTGCCACATGTAGATTTTAAGGGCTTCGAGATTCAGCTCCATCGGAGCTTTGATTAAGATTGTGGTCGTGGAGTTAGTAGTCTTACCTGTTTTGTGTTTTATTCGTATGTTTATTATACTATAATGAAACGGGACAGAGAAGGGGAGTTTTTGGTACTCATAAACCGGTTTAACCCTACCTCTAGCTTTTGCTAGTGCCGGTACCAAGTCCGGCTGTCCTGAGTTACTATCGTTGTTTACGTTCGTCATTTGTATTGTAACTGTTGTTTTATTTCTTGTGCAGTTCCTTGGTACATTGTGGCATGTGTGTTTCCAGTGGTTTCCACCTGATTTGTCTTGGACTTGGACTTTTGACGACTGTGTTCAGTTATTTTGTTATTACCCCTATTTAGATCCTTTAGGAAATTACACTATATTTTTTTTTAATTTCCAAATGTTTTGATTTGATATGCACTGAAGAGACATATATTGGTGAAATTGCCACATTTACAATTACTTCGGTATTTTGTTTTTACACATGCTCTTACAAAAATACTTTTGTTCTAAAATAAAATGAAAAGAATAATTTTTTTATAAATTACACGAATAGTTGGTTATAATAACGGGAAAAAACAAGTAGACGGGGACAATAACTACTGTCGGGGAAAAATGCAGAATGGCAGAAAACTAGAGAGTAAATTGTATATATAATCCGAGATATCGATAGGAAATATAAAGGTTAGGGTGTCCGGCGAGTGTGCAGGAGCGAAAACATCCTACTAAAGCACACAGTGTCAGTACTTTTTGAAATTGTAAATTTTAAACAAAGGCTAAAAAGGGTAAACAAAGTAGTTAACTTTCTGAAAATGTCATCATATGGTTTTAATATACATTATAGCTATTCAACTGTGCAAAAATAAAAAACAATACGGATATATTCAACATTAAGAAGTATTATGGCAATACTACAGTCCGCCTAATCCGTTGTCATTAAAATTGAAGTATAGTTTCAACCCTTATATGACTTTCTTCTTTCGCTTTGGAAACGAAGCTATGCTCTAATTCCAACAATATTTTTTAGCACATGCGTATATTTTTTTTTACAAAAGAACATTCGTAATGTACAATTTCACATTTTTTTTATTCACTCGATATTCATTTTAAATGTAAATAAATTTTAAATAATGAATCGTCCAATAATTCTCATCAATAATGACAAACATAGAAATTTACAACAGTTTCTAAATTTAAGACTCGGAACTGAAATTAACACAACCGTAACCTAGCAACGAATGTGTTGTTATGAAAATCTTATCTATGATGCATATAATGCTCTACATTTAAAATGTAAATTTACATTTAAATGTAAAATTTGTATTTCTTTAACGTTGATAAAATTAAAATTATGATTTTTATTCCTTTAATTTTTTTTCATTTTTTTTTGTTTTCAAAAATAACGAAGTAGTCATGTAAATCAGAAATACAACCAGCTAATACTCATACCCGCTTCGATTTTAAAATATTCTTATTTTATATGTTTTATGAAATATTATTTGTATTAATTCATAAGCTTATGAACCACTTGTATTAATAAAACAACGAATATAGCTTTCTCTATTTCCATTTATGTGTGTTTGTATGCAGTTTTTCGACATATTTCAATTATAGGGTAAAACCCAATATTGATCTCTAAGAGCCGCTTCGAATGTTCAAAATTCTTGTTAAATACATTAGAATCGAAATATATTAATACTATGCGAATTAGAACATGGGCAGACCTTATATTTGTCCTCATTTTATACCTCGCTATCGCTCGGTATAAAATATTGACAAATATAAGGTCTGCCCATGTTCTAATTCGCATAGAGCCCGCTTGCAATAATCTATTTCTTAAGTAGTAATCAAGGATGAGTTCTTATAATCAATAAATGCTTAAAAAAACAAAGCACGGAAGTCATTCCAAATTTGGCCATTTCGACAACTTATGCCATTAAAATCAAAATATTGGAAATCAAGAAATCGAAAGATGTAGAAATATGATAGAGAACATATAATCAAGAGCATCAAAATGAAAAGCCAAAATCGGCTAGAACAGAGCATTGCATGAGGGAGATTCTTCTGAGTTTTTAACAAAATTTTCTAATTTAAGTATTGTCAGTCTCCAAATAAAATCGGTTTTCTGGCCAGCATCAATGTATTGGACTACCGAGTTGGCGAATACCCTCGGGGACTAACAGACCATTTGCAATGCTGATAAAATTAAAATATTTGAAATCCGGTTTATGTGTATTGATTCTCGCTTTATGAGACTACATGTGCATTTGTCAAATGCTACAATGACCAGTCAAATGCTTAGAAATAGGCATAAAATGTATAAAATGAATAAAGAAATAAAAGGGACAACAGGAAATACCTACACCTACCTAAAAACCCCTTTTCTTGAAAAAAGGCGTAATATATTTATTGCACACACAGGGTACTGGAACGTTCGCTGTAAATACCTTCTTTCTCCAAAGATGTTGGCAGGATATTAACATTGCAATCCACAAATTCCATTAGAAGGAATGGTCATAAATATGGCTGGAAATTATTAAAAGAGAAAATTAATCATACCACAGAGTATAAAACAAACAATGCCAATAGTAGATCGCGTGATTTTTAATGATTATTTTCTTCATCCAGAATTTCTTTGTAATTCTTATGCGATAAACATTTGTTTAGCTAGACTGGTAATTTAGAAGGCATTAAAAGATATGATAATGAAATATATAAATGCATTTAAAAGAACACAAACCACTTACTCTTATTTCAAACTTTTTAACATTTTAATTTCAATAACTTTTCATGATGTTTTGCTCTGCGAATTTTGTCCCTCTTCAGAGAAATCCTACTTTTATTAAGAAACAACGTTGAAAATGCATTCATATAGACACTCTGTATAGTACAACTTAAGAAAAATGGAAACCAAAAGATTTTAAGGAGCAATCTGAGAATGAGTAATCTGAAGGGCTAATGATATGTTATTCAGCAAATGTACAAAAGAAAAAAATTACACGATTATATGAAAATTCGGAAAAATGGAAGAGCCAATATTTTGATGTTGAACATCTTTGTTTTTTCCCCTTTTTGTCATAAAAATGAAAAAAATGTACACCCATTCAAGAACAAATTAAGTCTATTATACAAGACGAGGAATTTGTTTAGATAACACAATTGAAAAAGATAGTTTTGAACACATTTTATGGTCTTCAAATTTAATTATCTGTTCGATATGTTATCCAAGTTTGCAATTGAATATGGTTTTTACACGAAAATCTTTTGTAGTACAAAACACCAAGAACAAAGCCGCCCCTTCCCTCCAAAAAAAAAAAAAGAGAAATAATTCCAAAATGACATAAACAGACATGGCCATGACTGCTGTTAGAAGAACTTATTCATGACCGAAATTAGAATTGTTCCTGACCATGACGGCTTTCAGCACAATTCTAAACGATAACTCCTTAAAAATGACAATTATAGAACAGTAATTAATATAAGAAAGATAACAGGAAACACCAACAATGGCCGTAAACCACAATCATATGCCACAATCAACCAGGGTACCGCACGAGAAAAACAATAAAATGACAAAAGACAAACATGGACAACGATAGGAACTCGGGATAGCCGGATTTGGTACCGGCACTAGCAAGAGCTAGCGGTAGGGTTAAATCGGTTTATGGGTACCCAAACCTCCCCTTTCTCTATCCCGTATTGTTCTAGAATCTGCACTCGTTGAAGCAAATAACAGTTAACTTTGTAAGATGTTATGTGGCCGAAACTGTATGGCTCTTTTAACACTGTTTAAAAGTTTTTACAAGATCTCTTCTTATAAAGGCTATAGAAATAAACAAAAGTATAAAATACTTCGGTATTATTTTATTTATTATCACTGAACCGATGCCTCTGCTGATGGACTGTTAGTACTCGAGGATATTCACGAACCCAGTATCCAGTACCTCGGTGCTGGCCCGAAAACCGTTTTAATCTGGAAACTTGCAATATATAAACTTAACAAAATTTTGTTCAAAACTAAGGAGTATCTCCCTCTTGTATAGCTCTGTCCTTAGCAGATTTTGACTTTTCTATTTGATATTATTGGTATTTGTTCTTTCGGTCTTTACACGTATTTCGGTAGTATGCTAGTATTTTGATTTTATGCACATACGCAGAATCCAAATTGAGAGCAACTTCGGTATTATTTTATTTTATAATAAAAAGGATAACTGAAAATACCTACAATGGCCGAAAAACACAGTCACATGCAACAATGTACCAAGGAACTGCACGAGAAAAAAGAACATATGAAAGACAACAAGACAAACGTAAGCAACACAACGGCAGTAGAATACCGAGGAAACAAAAAACAAGATTACATAAATCAAAGTCCAGAGACAAAGCAGAAGCAAGAACACCAGAAGATGGAAGACCAAAGACACAAGCACAAAACACAAACACTACAAATACAACAATAAAACGAAAGCACCAACATTGTGAACTCTCAAAAAGAATGACATCAGGTGCAACAATAGGATCTCGGGACAGCCTGACTTGGTACCGGCACTTGCAAAAGCCAGCGGTAGGGGTTTTGGGTACCCAAACATCCCCTTTCTCTGTCCCGTTTCCCTATAGTATAATAAACATACGAATAAAACCCAAAATAGGTACTCTAATTAAACCCAATGACCACAATCTTGAAAAGGAAAAGGGACAAAACGTAATTTGAAAGATAGGTTAATGTCGGCTAGCTCAAGGAGCCAAGTCTGCTGGTAAGACACTGTCGCACTACAGAAGAAAAATCAAATTCAAAACTTTGGAAAAGAATCATCATGGATTTCAGTAGACATCGGCAATATCGGTGAGAGCCAAGTATGCGTGTAAAACTCTCAGGTCATTGGATCCTTAAGCCGATTTAACGGACACATGCAAATTATCCTATCGATATCCCCTATTAAGTAAAGAATGTAAGTGACGTCCCATTTTTTTCTGGATTTTAATAGTTTCTGGCATTTTTAACAATATTTCCGTAAAATCGAGGATGAGAAATGACCTTAGTAACAAGTTGCTTTTTTAGAAAAAAAAAGCAATGGCTGAACCGGAGAACATCTTTATTTAAATTTATCAGCTCACTCATAGACCTTGCTAAGTATTGGGATCTAGCATTTTTTTTATCAAAAAGGAACTAATTAAAGCCCCCAGCTGTTCGTCTAGGAATGAACGATCTCCTATCAGTCCACAGGTCATCAAAGTCGGAGACATATATTCCTTCGTCTCTGTCCAAGTTAAATAATCAAAATGGTCATTATATATATATGAAACTTTTTGACACTATATTATTGTTGGTTTTCAACATGATTGAATTATTGAGTAATGTTAGTTAAGCATAATTTGTAATCCGTTTCAGGACAGCAATAAAAAAATTCGCAGCACCAATACTTTTTTATAAATGAACGTTTGTGCTAAATCCAGAGTCATATTGCTGGGATCTGCAACGATGGGACTGCAAAGAAACGTTATTTAAATCTAAATAGAGAAAAATCTGATAGAGAAGAAGCACTTCGTAAAATTAAGAATTTGGTCACATTGTTTCCTTATAGGGTCGACTTAATAAATTTGTCTCCCTTACTTTAAAAAGTTGTGATGCTGTGACTAATTCATTGTTTGTTTCTTTATCTTCGACTGACAGTTCCTTTTTAAAAAGATGACAAAATGCTACACTGTGTATGAATATCTGTATGTTTAATTTCAAAATGACATTTCAAGATGAAGAACAACAATAAAAGCGTTGCTCCATTGTTTTATTTTACCATGAATTTGTGGAGACTTTGTCTCATGTAGATTTACTCCATATCCCTTCATTTCTTATTGTTTCTTTGTTTTACACAGATGCTGACAAAAGATATTTACGTCACAAACCGTGAATTGGGACAGGTTTTAAATTGGTTCTAATTTCTAAATTGAAAAATATCAAATGCCTACACCAAAACAACCAATAAGGCATGGACCATTGGATTTTCAGGGAGTGGCTAGGTTTTTGTTTTATTTCTGGCCCTGAATCTTGTTGGACTTAATTCTGCGACCAGCACCTTGGTTGAAAAAATAAGCTGATCTGTGTCTCATCCTGTCCATTAAAAAGCCTTGCTCAACAAATTTTCCTTTCATATTGTATATGGGTAAAAAATAATCTGGCCTGCGAAGCGGCAAAAAAAAAAATTAAATAAATAAATAAATAAAATTAATTGAAACCCCAGGCCATCACCGGCAATCAAATGTTCCAATCTAAAGGACTCTTATAAAGTAAAATCTCGACAGCAGTTTGTCATTTGAAAAGAGTAACAAAAAAGAAACATATTATATTTAGATTTGATTTAAAAAAAATAATCAGGTATTTAAAAAAAATCTGGTATTTTGACCAACTATCCTTTTGCTCCAAAGAAGCTGCATGGAAATGGTAAAGGATATAAAAAATGATTACTGAATATGCTATCTGTATTTTGTTTGGGAGTTTCTCTGTAAAATGCACTAAATAATCTTTTTATATGCAAATACACAAAGAATCCCCCTTTGGCACCTTATTGGCACGGGTTGGATCATAAAGCCCAAAACAAAAATAATCCTAAGAAAAAACAAGATATTACATTTCCGGAAAAAATATATATTACATTACCAGAAAAAAATTACGTTTCCGTAAAAGAAATATCTTACCATTGTAAAATATTTTGCGACTTTATATCTACAATTTTAAGCTTATACAATTTAAAAAAATTAAAGACTACCGCTGTATGGTCCAATAAATTTTGAGAGTGAAACCTTTTTTCTATCTTTGAACTCGTGACATTCGCAATATTTTTTGTGCAAAAGTATCAAAAACATTAAACACGTATTATCATAGCCCACAAATATTTATTGTTTTGATACTTTTTTCAGAACTTTAATTTTGTGGATCAAAAAGGAGTACATATCTGACCATTATATGTTAACCTAATACTTATATTAAATTCTAGGGTGAACACATTCAAAATTTTAACTGGATTTATTAGTGAACAGAATATTATATCTGAGTAAAAATTATAAATCAAATTAATCTGAAGGAAAAAAATCAAGGATTATACATCTTAATATGATTTTTACATATTCATGTTTTATTTTAAAATAAAAATTACAATTACTTATTTTGCTTTAAAACGAATATTTATCATTATTATCAAATTATATTGCTATAACATATAATTTTATTATATATAAACCATTTTATTTTTAAGTAATTTTATATTTAGAGGATAAAACAATTATAACATTATGGCCAACCTTTGATAAGTAGCATTGCACATAAATATATATTTAATGAACCTTGATTAACAGAGTAGTGCAATTAGCCCATGACAATATATTGCAGGTGATTCATTTAATTTCCAAACTCTAGATAAGTCTTAAGAGTACAGTTAATTCCGTATCAGTTCAAGTCCTTTCCGTATTTGATTCTTTCCTTCTCAAGTTACCCATGTGCAAGAAGAATTAATGACAGATAAAGTATGGCTAAACCGTGAGCGGTTCAGCCAATAAGCTGTTTGCGAGTAACATAATATTTTGATATCGAATGATCATATCTTCTATGAAACTTTTTAAATGTATTTAACAATTTATGAAATCTGTAATCTTGTTGTAAAATTTTGGATGTGATAGTAAGGCTATGAAAAAGAAAGGAAATGGGGTAAATGTCAAGGAGACAACATCCCATATCCAGGTTAAAACGACCCAAAACAAAGCATCTAGGAGTCACCGTATGGTCTTCAACACACTGAGGAACCTCACGCCATATAGCAAGCCCTAAATGGCCCCAAAAAGGTAAAAAAGTGAATAAATCAATGGAAACAAACCACATCCAATAACCAAAATATCAAGAAACTAAAATTTCATAAGAAGACACGGACAAGCCAGTCACCAACATATTCCTGACTTGGGACAGGCGCAAAAATTGCG
>MJUU01035715.1:26834-42619 GCA_002080025.1 Modiolus philippinarum | reverse complement strand
TTTTTTTCGCACGGCTTCGGCGGACCAATACCTTTATTTAATATTTCATCTTTTGACAGCTCTGAAAACTTTCCAAAAAATTATTATTAAAGAAGAATAATCAAAGCTTGTTTATTTTTATTCACATTTCTAGAATAAAGAAAAATGCTTATTTTTGTCAGAAAATAATCACAATCAACGAGAACTAAATTATGGTCCTTCGGGATATTGGACACAGCAACCCCTGACTTGTGAGGATTTAATCATCTTTTTTTCTTTTCTTTTTTTTTTCTTTTTTAATCATGTTCAATTAATACACATTTATTATTTTCTAAGATTCTTTTAGACCAATTGACTTCCTGTAACCGAAAAAGTTCAATGTTTAAGAGAAACAGACTGCAAGTAAAGTAAGTGAGAACCGAACCGTCAATCAAAAGAACGAANCTTTTCATATTAGTCAGTAATATCTTCATATTAGTCAGTAATATCTGGCGTTTATAAGTCTTAAATCCATTATTTTTGCCCCGGACCCAAAATGTTAACATTTTGTATCCGGCCGGATACATAAATTGGGCGGACCCAAACTTATACGGGCGGATACAGAATAATAGATACCCGGACCCAAAATGTTAACATTCTGTATCCGGCCGGATACATAAATTTGACGGACCCAGAATTATACGACAACGTCTATCATTTTGATATGTTTTTCAATTGACGAATACCACGAAATAAAAACAAACCAAATATTGCGCTTAATTGGGTAATAATTGCTTCAATGGTCCCTTTTATGGACGTATAAATACAATTAAATAATGAATATTTACATCATTTATTTTTGAATGTGCCCTAATTTGTTAGTAGAGACATTTACATTAAAGTTTTTTAGGTGCATCTTTTTTTGTGTGTGTCTTTGTATTGTTATAAGAAATTGACTTAATCTACATAATCATTAATTAGCAATATTTAGATTTAAAAAAAGATATTTGTTTGAATTTTGCGTACTACGTTCGAAGATTTTTTTTGAATAGCGTGCATCCCTACATTTACCATTTTTGGAAATGTGTTGCAAGTACAAGATCATCCCTCTTGGAAGCTGTTGATGTCAACACCTTAATTGAAAATGGACTGTCCTGCGCTTAGCATACAGTGGGATTTATGGTAAGGAGTGTTAATAGGTAGTGTATTTTATAAATTCTGTTTTGAAATATCGGGTTGTGGTACGTAATATTCATATCTAGGTGAAAGAACACTAAACAAATAGACAGGAGCAAAAAGATAGGATATTATTAGCGGTAATGCAAAAAGTCTTTATACTTTAGTAAACAAAGTAGGTCAATGTATAAAGCATGATTGACTGCAGCCTGAAATATTTTTGTATATTTCACAAATTCGTTACTCGAGAGCTTACACAACTCGCACAAACTTTCTCATTAGACATTGTTATCTCCATGACCGCCTTATTAATCAAGACTTAAAAAAATTCTCATACGATCACTAAAAAGTTCATTTATAGATATCAGTACCTTGTGGACAAATTTGAAGTTTCGGTCCGAACTCTGATTCAAGATTCTTTAACTTGATACTCTATTAGCTGTCTGGGACCTTTAAGGTAGATAGACACTAATATTTATATCCATGAGATTTTGTTGTAAGTCGGAACAATCGAAGAACCAATCCTATTTACCCGAAATCTGTAATAAAAATTATTTGGTCACCATGCTTGCTTTTTCTAGAATTGAGTTCAAAGTTGGCTCACTTTTAGCCATTTTTCAAGTAAATTTACATAGAGTGCACAGGGAAAATATGGAAAGGCAATTTTTAGCTCAAAAGAAAAGAACTTTTCATCCATGAGAATTTGAAGTATTTTTGTGAACAGATAGTTTATGATGTAATTTATTGGTTACAATAGAAAAATGTATATGTCACCACGCTTTTAACGGAGATATTTTACAAAGTTTCCGGATTAAACATTATTTTCGGGAAAAGGGAGTTAATTCGCGGTAAAGTAAACGAAATATGACGTTTCACATTTGTCATTCAATTGTGACGTCACAAAAGAAAAGCCGTCAAATTACTGTTCCGGTCCGAAAATCAAACTTACCCCGTATCCGACTCTTTATTTTCCTATTGCGCGATTAAATTGCGCAGCGCAACAGTGTCTATCTACCTTAAGTAGGGGATTTTGGTTGTCAATGACGCCATGGAAATTAAGTCATATTGCACTAGTGCAATATAGAAATTTATTGCACGCTTAGTTTTGGTTGCATTCTTAGGGAAATATTATGTTGCTACAAGAAAGTAAGTAAGTACGAAAATTATATTTAGAGTCGGAATCATATATACAATCAACATACAAACGTGAGCTCTTAAAAGCTCTTAACCCGACTTGATATTGTTAAAACAAACAACAATAAAACAATGAGTCATGCATATAAATATTACAAAGACAAACATACACAACACATACATGTCAAACCACACAAAAAACATCTAAAGCAAAGCAGCACTAAATATATAAAGCACTATTGATAAAAAGCATAGGTATATAGCGAAAGCAACATAAAAATTAAAAGCTAGAAATAAACCGCAAAGTAAAGTATATCTTTTGAAAATGATTTCATAATTTCACCGATTATTTAAATATTTTTTATTAAGGCTAATTTACAATTTGTATTATCTGCTTTTTCCCTAACATTAAATTATTTAACAAATATTTCAAATACATTTACAGTATGATTTAAACTTGTCAGACTCTTTTATGAAAGGAGATCCTCAAGACACCATTGTGATCAAGTTAGCTGCTGATTTCCCTAGTGGTTTCTTTAAAAGATTCTCCATAAGGTGTGTACTTAATTTTGTTGGTGGTGAAACGAAACATGGCTGTAAAATATTGTTAAATATTTTCTCTCCTTTCAAGATTGTGGCCATGGAGTTAGTAGTCTACCTGTATTAGGTTTTATTCGTATGGTTATAAAACTATGGGAAAATAGGACGGATAAAGGGGAGGTTTGGGTACCCATAAACCGGTTTAACCCCACCGCTGGCTTTTGCTAGTTCCGGTACCAAGTCCGGCTATCCGAAGTTCCTATCGTTATTTACGTTTGTCTCTAGTCTATTATGAATTTTTTCTGGAGCGGTTCCCCTGTGGATTGTGGCATGTGATTGTAGTTTTCGGCCATTGTAGGTGCTTACGGTTATCTTGACTGTATAATTAAGTACATAGTATATGAAATGATATGGAGTTAATGAACACGAGACCATAACACATATGTTGACTTCAACTGCAATAATTTTAATGAGCCGTATGGCCATTTCGGAAATGTATTCCTCATCAGCAGCACTAGAACCCAAACATAGGAAATCATTTATTGCAAAAATTGATTAATATGCATAAAACCAAACGAAATCCGAATAATCAGTAACATCAAATATAGCTAAGGACAAAAATACGATGGAGAGAGTTAAACCATAGGTTTTAGAATTTACATAAATTTAGACAATTATAGTAATTGAACAAAGTGAACACATGAGATATTATCTCATGTACACGTACACCATATCTAAGAACATCTCAAACACGGGGAATTGTTTTACCAACTAAACACTGCATTAAAAGACAAACTCCTGTATTAAATATTATATGAAAGGATATGGAGTAAATGAACATGAGACCATAACACATATGTTGACTCCAACTGCAGTAATTTTAATGAGCTGTATGACCATTTCGGAAATTTATTCCTCTTTAGCAGCTCTAAAACATATTTGTTCTAGATGGTGGTTATCTTAAATAAAGTGCAAACCTGAAAAACATCCTTTTTTCTGTGTCCGCCAAGTGACTATTGTTGCTGCAAGTCAGGTTTCAATTGTCTCAGAACTTTTGAAGCATCAAAAGTTTTAAAGTTCCTCGCTTGTGGCTATCTTGAATAAGTAGGAGAACTGAAAAATTTTTACAGGAAATCATTCAGACTTTTAAAGAAGTTTGACTCCAATTGGCCCAGCCACGTTACAGATGATCTGTAAAGAAAAGTTTTCGCCGGACAGATGGATGAAAATAAAAAAACGACCCCTCCCATAAAAAGAACAATACAAGAACAAAGAGCCCACAATAGCCTAAATTCCTCATTTTTCGCCTAAAGGATCAAGTGCCACATTACATATTATCCTCAAACAGAACAAGTTGTGCTCAACACGTTGAATATTTTGTCGTATATTTTACATGAAATAAAAACTGATGCACTGGTAGACTCGGCTGGTGGCATCTTTGGAACATGCACTGAAGCACTGGACGACTAGGTTGGTGGTATCCTCGGAGAAAGCACTGAAGCAATTGACGGCTTGCTTGGTGATATTCTCGGGGCCAGCACTTAGTCAAAGGACGGCTTGGTCGACGGACCCTCGGAGCCAGCACAAATGCACTGAACTACTATGCTGATGATACCCTTAGAGCCAGGACTGATTCACTCGACTGATTCCATATTATTTGATTTTAATGCTGCTGATTAGAGGTTACTCCTTGAAACACGTGTACAGCATGATTTCATGTTTTTATGCAACTTCGGTATTTTTGTATACTGATGATACCCTAGAAGCCAGCACTGATGCGCTGGACGGCTAGGCTGATGATGCCCTCAGAGTCAGGACTGGAGCACTGGTCAACTGGGCTAATACCCTCGGAGCCAGCACTGAAGCACTGGACGACTAGGCTGATGATACCCTCAAAATCAGGATTGAAGCACTGGTCGACTGGGTCGATACCTTCTGAGCCAGCACTGATGCACTGGAAGACTAGGTCGACTGGGCCGATACCCTCTGAGACAGCACTGAAGCACTGGGCGACTTGGTTGGTAATATCCTCGGAGACATCACTGAAGCACTGGACGACTTGGTGGTGATATCCTTGGAGCATGCACTGAAGCACTAGGCGACTTGGTGGTTGGTGATATCCTCGGAGACAGCACTGAAGCACTGGACGACTGGGCTGATACACTCGGAGACAACACTGAGGCACTGGGCGACTTGGCTGGTAATATCCAGAGCCAACACTGAAGCATTGGACGTCTGGGCTGGTAATATTCTCAGAGCGAGCACTGAAGCACATGAAGATTGGGCTAATGATATCCTTGCAGCCAGAATTGAAGTACTGAACGACTGGGTTGGGGAAGTACTGGACTATTTGGACGATACCCTCGGAGTCCAACATTAGAGCCAGCTCTGATCATCTGGATGATTGAGATTATTCCCTTGGAAACTAAGTGTCCTACATTGGAGCCATTATTGAAGCACTTGGTCACTGAGCTGATACACTTGCAGACTTGCAGTCCGACACTTGAGCCAGAAATAAGGCACTGACGACTGAATTGATACCCTCGAAGGCTTACATTCAAACATTAGTTACATCGACCTATCAGTAAATAACTGTTTGCATCAATTTTGAACTGATATTTCATTATTGATATATTCTTTATACTTGTGATGTTTAACAAGACAATCTCCGGAAATATATTTTAAGATAAATCAAAATTCTGCAGTTCAAAGTAAATGCGTAAAAGGATTGTTTCCTAACTATGATAGATCTTTCCTGTAGATAGGATGTTTTTATCAGACAAATTTATAAGCTTTTAGTATTGAAAATGCGTTCTTACTGTTTAATGTACAGATAGAAGAAAAGTCTTTAGGACTTGGCATTACTTAACTGATAATAATTATAATTGATTTGGACTCATTTCCATTCCTTGGGTTTCTTACCCTCAAAATCTTTCATCTCATTATAATTCAATCGTTCAAATTCAGCACTAAGCGAGTGAACTTAATTCAATCTTTAATATCGAGTCACTATAGTGAGGATAATAGCCAATTTGGGTCTGATATAATATTTCTTTTCTTCAAAATACAGAGAAGGTTATTGACATTAAATGTTACTTAGACTTAAAGATAACATAGAAGGGATATGGAATAAAATGTTTGTTGCAAGCAACGTTCATTGACATATATATGCATACATTGATTCAGCCTTGATCAAGAGCACTTGATGACGCGCAGGCGATGTTGCAATAGACATAATTACAGCTATGTTTCAAGTGCTGCAAACGGAACTAGCAAAATTTTCGGATCTAAGAATGTTGGGCTGATTTTCAGACGTATATATAAGGGGTGTCAACTCAAACAAGATTTAAAGCTTGAGTACTCCAACGGAAAGAAGTTTTATGATAACCCCGATAGAAAATTCACAAAAACTTGCCAAAATATTCAGTAATTTTTTTTTTCATCCATTCAAAATTTTGATTTTGTCTCCATTACATTTTAATACCTTTTGATTTTTAGTCAAAATCAACATTCTAATTTTGTTATTAATCTTGTATTGTGATTGGTTAATCATATAATTTTCAAGGTATAAATTTCACGGTTGACATTCCTGAAATTGACACTATTCTATGAAATAAAATGGAGGCAATACACATCGCTTCAACTTCTGTGTCTGATAATAACGTTCAACCTGTGATGACACATGTTGAAAGAGATCAACAAAATCGCGATGATGAGTTGTAACAAGTGTCTTATTATATAAATAAGACAGAGAAACTCCACAGACAGATATCGATGAGCGTCATGCAGACATGCAGACGACAGCACCTATGCAACAAACAATTCGAATTTATCTCCGATTCCAAAACCTTGCCATCAAAACGCTGAACAGAAAGTTTCGTTAACATTCACAAACGTAGACTGACATTCAGCCAAAGCAGACCTACCTGCACAGGCAGTCCATTCCCAACACACTCATTTTCTCTATGAGTGTTTTTCGAAATTCGTCGCTCTCTTCTCCAACTCCAGCAGATATAGAAAAGTATACTAAACAGCATTTCATTCCATTTCCAGCATTCATACCAGTAAATTTATGTGGTTTCAGAGTTGTTAATCGGCTGTATGGCATCCGACAAATGTCCCGGGTTAAACATATTAAATTCGAAATTAACCCATGAAAATTCCCCAGACGTTTAGGCACGGACCATTTGATTTTCAGGGGGGGGGGGGGGNCCCCCCCCCCCCTCCCCCCGAAAATCAAATGGTCCATGCTTTAGCCTTGAAACTCCAGCAAACCAGTGTCCTTGAAATTCAGGATGGAAATCTGTAAATATCGGTACAATGATCCATTTGATTTGGCGGTGCCTCTGAATATCCTATAGACATACAGAAAATTCTATTTCACATGAATATGAATCGTGTTGCCATCTCTGAGACCGAATACACAAGTGTTGGACTATCACGCATTTGACAAGTAATTACCAACTAACCGTCTGTTCAGCTGTTCCTAATTTTATTCAGCAGTAAACAACTCACTTGTCAATGTTATGCTACCATATTTCCAAATCTCATAATCCTTTATAAATTACGAATTATCCTTTCTTTCTGACTGGCAGTCGAAAAACCGATTCTCGGCGCCATATTGCTTGGTAAAATGACATTCACTTATGGTTTTGAAATAAAAAAAATCGTTCATGCAATTGTTTATTATTTTGAAAAACTGAATTAATTTATATTACATAACTAAATTTCTTTTTTTTCAATCCAGACGAAAATAAATAAATTATTGTTCATCGTATATTGGAACTATATTTCCCGTGGAGTAATGTTGCAATTCGCCCATCTGATATTAATTTCAATAATAATTAATGTAATAAACACTGTTATAGTCTGAACTACATTAGAATGGAGATAACTGTGATGTATTTGAAGATTTGGAGGCATCAATTGGGGATTTGATGGTCGCAAATTGAGTTTACTGGCGACGCGTTAGCGGAGCCAGTAAGCGGTTATTTGCGACCATCAAACCCCCAATTGATGCCTCCAAATCTTCAAATACAATACAGTTATCTCCTAATTGCGATCAGGATTTAATCAATAACTTATAATTTTAATTGCTTACAAATCAATACAGATCAATACCTTCAGTGGGGAAAAACAAACATAATTATAATTGAATTATACGTTACTGACATGTAAAACACAAGAAGATACTACAAGTGATCTTCATAGGATTCAACAAAATAGTTTTTGTTCACCAAAATCATACATTATTTCTTTCTTGAAACTTGAACTTAATTTAAAAAATTAAGAACTTATAAAGATATTGAACTTTTCTAACCTCTGTATCACTAAAGTACTAGATGATCAAGTGTTAACCTAAAGTCCCACAGAGGTTTACATCCAAGAAATATTACCGCAACACAAATTTCGCTGATGGTTTTTTACTGTTCAAATCTTCAATTGCATCTGTGATGGACTGCATTTCACATACTCATCTTAGTTATGAACCCTCTGAAGAGATAAAATGCGTATATCCGAGACATTAAAATAGAAAAGCGAGCATTCGAGTACCGATTTAGCTAATCGATACTTAGACTGACGAGTCTGTCTCAAATCCGTCGAAATCTAATGGATATAGAGACAGATATAGACAACCGTCCGAAAGACATTTGTATCTTTTGATTTCATTAGCTTGTATACAAAACATTTTTTGATTGGTTGTTCTATATTTAAAAATAATTTTATGAGGAAATCCCTTCGTCATTTCCGGTCGTATCCAAAGTAAACAACCGGAGTCTTTGCGACATTGTGACGTCATACAGTGGAATTTCCACTTTTTCGATTTGCCTTCATCTGTCCCTTGAGCGTAACAGAGCAAAGCGTAGTGAGCCAGGGGGCAGCACTAGTCAGTCTAATCGATACTCTGTACGTTCTCGAGAGATACTCGAGTACTCGTTGACATGTATCAACAATGAATGGATATGGAGTAAATACACACGAGACAAAGTCTCCACACAGACATTGTTCTTTCAAGAATATATAGTGTTTTCATCAATAAATCAGTATAAAATCCTAAATACGAAGAAACAATTACGATCTCCCTCACCTTTCCATAGGTCAATCACTTTCATAGCACAGATGCTTGTTAGTTATGTTAGCATGGCTGCATAAGGGAGCTGGTTTCTTTTACCTAGCCTTACATGTCTTGTGAAAAGGGAAGGGATCAAAATAATAAAGTCGGCATGCATTCGAATTGGTCTCAAACAACTAAATACCGAAGTTACTGTGAATTTATTTTCTGTAGATGTGCAATTCGACAACTTATGTCTCTTTAGTGCAGATCAAATCTAAACGTCGGGAAGACCGTAAACTCAAAGATGTTAAAAACTGCATCATGCAAGTGCACTCAAATAACTAAATACCGAACTTACTGTGAATTGATTTTCTGCAGATGTGCATTTCGACAACTGATGTCTTTTCAGTGCAGATAAAATCTAAACGTTGGGAAGACCATAAACTCAAAGATGTTAAAAAACTGCATCATGTAAGTATAACAACACACTCGCAGACTTAAAGCACTAAACTTACCTACACATGCAAATCCCATTTTACGGCATAATTATCATTTCACTAAAGATTTAAAAAAGATATCAATTGTTTTGCGATTTCCCATAAAAATAAAAGAATTTTTGATAGACTTTTATTTTTAAGATACCAATATTTTGTGTCGCTTATCTCAGATGTCCAGATAATTTGTTGTCCATCACCTCTTTATGCTATAAGACATTGAAATTCAACCCAAAATCGGTGGGGTTTTTTAATCAACATTGACGGGGAATACATAAGGGAACCTGGCATGCTTTTTGTTTAGCTAATAAAATGACTTGCGAAAACATATGAAAGGTGTGAGCAGGAAAAATAAACGCAACTCAAAACATGGTTACTATATAGCTTAACGCCAGACAAAGACTCTTTAATTTCAAAAATTTAGAACTTAAAAGATATTGAACTTTTTCTAACCTCCCTATTAACTAAAGTACCAGATGATTTGGTCTTAATATAAATTATTCTTGTAATTAATCCTTTTTTTAAGTATAACCGTGACATTTATTCTAATGTGGTAATTGAAAATAATTTCCCTTTAATGAGCAAATTTCAAATAATGACGATGACATATTCAAACACCTACTAAAGGTCCCTGTCAGATAGAACAAGTTTACAGAAGACAAGATGTGTGTTAGAATTCTGCTACTATTATTTATAACATATGGTAAGAAATATTACAATTTCTTGGAGTTTTATCTTTGTTGACGAGTTGGCGAGTTAATTTTCGCTTTCCATTAAGATCATATTAGTAGTTTGTTCTTTGTCAATTTTCAAACACCTTTGAGTTTATGGTCTTCCAAATGTTTAGATTTCATCTGCACTGAAGAGATATAAGTTGTCGTAATGGCCATATGCAGAAATTAAATTTACAGTAAGTTTTTTAATTAGTTATTTGTTACCACTGGGTGGATGCCTCTGCTGGTGGACTGTTAGTCCCATTGGTATTCACCAGTACAGTAGTCAGTATCATGGTGCTGACCCGAAAGCAAATATTATTTGGTAACTTTTGATAAATTGTTTAAAATTAAGAAGTACATTTCGGAAATGAATTCCCAATCAGCAGCACCAGAACCAGAATTCTGAGATTAATCAGAATCAAGCAGATAAAGTTTGAACATATTTTCTAGTGAATCTCATTTGTCTTACAACAATTTTGGATTATGGTAAACAGTACCTAAATATTAATTATTTTACAGATATTATGAATTCTCAGACACTCAACGAATGATACTATCAATAGTGAAAACAGGTTTAGATCACAGACCAAAATGCGCAAAAACACAATACTATATAGGATATTTGCCGGTAAACCACACAAAAGTTTTTGTCGTGCACTAGCTATAGTGCATTACAGACAAGAATAGATTACAGGGCTAAAATATAAACTGCTGTGTCTCAAAAGTAGGAAAACTAATTCTACAATTTCCATTGTATGCCTCTTCTCTGCAGTTGAAATCAAATATGAAGCAAAATCAGCTTTTTTGTAATATGAAAAGCAAATTTAATATGTATAAATAAAATAAGCCTAAATGTTAATTTTTTCATTTTTGAAGTGAGTTGTGAATGTCCGGATGGATGGACGCAGTATGAAGATTCGTGCTATTGGCCATCGACATCCACAGCATCCAGCTGGACAAACGCACAGGTAATTTTTACGACTTTTGCAAAAAAGCCTTGTCGATGTTAAATATGATGAGTATTGTCTCATACTTTATTGTTAAAATCACAGGACTTTTTCAAATCAAATGGGAATCATAATGGCAAGTTGTTAAGAAAATTACAGAAATGAGCCAAAGATCCAAATTTTGCACCACTAATTGCAGATCTTTTTTTTAATACATTTAAGAAGTTTTATAATAGATATGAACATTTGATATCTTAATATGGCGGTACTCGTAAACAGCTTATTACTAAGGGCATTTCTAATCCTCGTTTTCATGGAAATGTTGTAAAAAAATGCCAGAATTTGATTAAAAGTCCTGAAAAGCTGGGACGTAACTTACATTCTTTACGTAATAGGGGATATCGACAAGATATTCTGCTTGCATCCGTTAAATTAGCTTTGAGACCTAATGACCTGAAAATTTTGCACCACACACTGGCCTCTCACTGATACTGCCGATGTCTACTGAAATTTATGATGATTTTTTACCAAACCCTTCGGATAGTTTTGAGTTTAATTTTTTAATTTTTCTTCCGAAGTGCGACAGTGTTCTACCAGCAGACTAGGCTTCTTGAGCTAGCCGACATTTTAGCGGCGAGAATCCCTTGACCCATCTTTCAAGATTACGTATTGTTTTTGTCTTTCCTTTCAAGATTTTGGTCATAGAGTTGGTAGTCTTCCTGTATTGGGTTTTATTCGTATGTTTATTATACTATAGGGAAACGGGACAGATAAAGGGTTGGTTTGGGTACCATAAATGAAATAAAAGGGACAACAGGAAACACCTACAATGGCTGAAAATTATAATTACATGCCACAATCTGCTAGGGTACAATAAACCGGTTGAACCCTACCGCTGGCTTTTGCTAGTGCCGGTACCAAGTCCGGCTGTCCCGAGATCCTATCGTTGTCTACGTTTTTCTCACCCTACCTGTAGTGCTTTCTATGTAGCCAATACCTAGATGAGATTTTTCCGTCTCACCCACCCATTTTCCGTCTCATCCACCCGCCTGGGTGAGAACACCTACACGATCTTTTTCCCGCGGTTTCTGTATCCGCTTGGCATTCAAATTGCACTTGTCTTCTTGTTTTTCCTTTTTAGATAAGCACAGTTTCAAACAACGTCGCCTTATAAAACTGTGTCTTTAACTCTTGACACCTATTATATGTGCCAGATTAAAAAAAAAACGTAATATTCAACATTCAAAAATCCCGCTTGAATCTTATGACGTCATTAATGAAAAGGGGACGTAATTCCCGTAAGTAAACAAAAGTCAGGAAGGTCAAATTTCAGATCAACGATTTCAGAGTTTAAGTAAACACAAATGAAAAGCCAGAGTAAGCCAAGTAAAAAATTATGTAATGTAATATGTTTTGAATTATTTAGTTTCAACAGAAATACAACCTTATGCTTAATAGTACGAAACATGATGTCCAATATGTCAGTCAAAATGAGCAACTGCCCGTTTGTGTTGGCAGGGTGAGAAAACAAATCAAACACGGGTAAGTGTGCGAGACAAGGTAAATCTCACACACCCTCGGGCAAGATTAGGTAGTCTCTGACTCGGCGAAGCCTCGTCAAAGACAACCTTAATCTTGCCCTTGGGTGTGTGAGATTTCCTTGTCTCGCACACCCACCCGTGTTAGATTCATATTGTCTTTTGTCTTATTCGTGTTCTTCATGTGTAGTTCCATGGCAGATTGTGGCATGTACTTTCAGCAATTGTAGGTGTTTCCTGTTATCCATTTTTCTTACATCCACTGATTCTGTTAATTTGTTAGAAAATTCTTCAAAATTCGATGTGTGAAAAGGTCTCTTAAATTGCTCCAAGTAAATTATCAAGTTCGGACCCACTCCGATCTACATTAAGAAAGATTTTATTTAATTCCCATGATTATGCGCAGGTTTAACAAGATATCAAATAATGGAACAACTTCTTTAACCTTCATACCAAATAACAAGCTACTAAACAAATGTAACCTATATTGAATATGATTTTCTTACAGAGAGTTTGTAAAAGTCAAAGTGGATATCTAGCGGAAATCGAGGACCATGATGAGAACGATTTTATAGCCAGATTGACGTTTGGTAGTGGTAAGTTATTAACATTTTGTCTCAATGTATTAACAACGAAAGGATATGGAGTAAGTGCACACGAAACAAAGTCTCGACAACTAGATGGCAATACCTAGTAATGGAACAACCCTTTAATTTATTGTTGTTCCTAGCACTGGTTTGAGCAAATTCTATCTGTTAAGCTTCCCTCCACTCATACGTCGTTATAATATAGATAATAATAGTACATTGACTTGACATTAGCGCAATATAAGGATGATGCTTAGAAACGCGGGACAATGCGAGCCTTCGGCGAGCATTTTCACAGTTTCGAGCCAAATCATTATATAGAGTTTATGTCAAGTCAAGGTAATGTTATTGTCTTTATACTGCAACATTAACAAAGCGAATTTTAGGTAAAATCTATCAGTAAAAAATAACAAAGTACCAAAGTTACTGTTAATTCATATTCTGCATATGCGCATTTTGACAACTCGCGTCTCATCAGTGCAGATCAAACCAAAACATCTGGAAGTCCATTAACCAAAAAAAACGTGTAAAAGCTGATAGAGAACAAGCGACCAAAATGATCTAAATAGCGGTAAAAATGATGGTTTAAAAGGTGAAGCGGACGTCGTTATCGTAAAATGAATCCATGTTTTTCTCGTAACGTCGTTGAACTTTCTCACCCTACCTGTAGTGGTTTCTATGTAATCAAAACCTGGGTGAGATTTTTCGGTCTCACCCGTGGGTGAGACAAGCTACACGCACTTTTTCCCGCGAAATTACAGTCATCATCATCCTTGATGAGTTTTCAATTTTTTCGGTATTACAAGCGCAACAGAAGTGATAAATACCCAACATTGATGTGCTTGATGCTGTTAATTTTCAAAAACCAATAAAATGTGTTGTGTTCATATATAAAGCTATAAGTTGAAAACGTCATTCAAAAACCCCGATCTTGTGACGTCGTAAAAGGGAACGTAACTCCCATAAGCAAACAAACGTCACGAAGGTCAAATTCCAGATCAACAATTTCAGCGTATAAAAGTAAAAAGAAATGAAAATTCAGAGTAAGCCAAGTAAATGATTGTGCAATTTATTATGTTATTATTTAGTGTCGACAGAAATCTATCATTACTCTTGATAATACGTAACATGATGTCCAATGTCGAAATAAGCAACATGGCCTTTGTGTTGGTAGGGTGAGAAAACAAATCAAACACGGATAGGTATGCAAGACAACGTAAATCTCACACACCCGCGGGCAAGATTAGGTAGTCTCTGACTCGGCGAAGTCTCGTCAGAGACAACCTTAATCTTGCCCTTGGGTGTGTGTGATTTCCTTGTCTCGCACACCCACCCGTGCTTTACGAAAACACATTGTTTACGTTTGTTCGGCCAATGACTGTATATCACTTATGTTTATATAGTCAATGTAGTTTACTTACACAAATAGAGAGGTTGCAGTATAAAACGTAGTTACACTCACATAATATACGTGTAAAATGCTTGTAAGCTCTGTGTTCTTAATTATTGTATGAGCATATTGGATCTCGTTTTCTGTAACCATTAAGTTATAGGTTTTATCTAATCAAAGTTTTTTATGTTAACCATAACAATTTTAGACACTCCAGTCCTTTTTTAGTTTTTTTTTCTTTTCAATTATTTCCTTCGTTGTTGTTTTTTTTCTATTTTCTATATTGGTGAACCGTTTTTCTGATATCATTACAAAAACAAAAAAACAGTAAACACCTGCAATGGCCGCAAACTACAATCATGTGCCACAATTCACAAGCGAACCCCACCAGAAAAACACAAATGAAGACAAGAGACAAACATAAAAAACGATAGGAACTCGAGATAGCCGGATTTGGTACCAGCACTAGGAAAAGCCAGTGGTAGGGTTAAACCGGTTTATGGGTACCCAAGCCTCCCTTTCTCTATCCCGTTTCTCTATAGTATAATAAACATACAAATAAAATGTATACAGTTTTTGTTTTCATTTTAACAGGTACATGGTTCTTTATGGGGATTATACATGAGGAATCTTGTGGAGGTTGGGTAAAAGCGAGGAACAAGGAAGAAATTGATTATTCAAACTGGTTAGAAGATGAATCAAATAAAGTAGATAAGCCCCACTGTACTAAACTGGGATATCTTGGATACTGGGAGTCATTCCCCTGTGACCAAGAGCAGTATTTTATTTGTGAAAGGTAAACAAACATAATAGAAATGCATGTTATTGTCAATATTTCATCCTTTGAAAGACTAAAAACCAATAGTACAAACTAGTGCATCATATAAAAGAAAGTATACATAGCATAAAAAGGCTTAGCAAAATATTCGTAAGGAGCATGTATTGGTGTTTTAGTAGTCATGTATTACTTATTTGACAATTTAATTCAAATTCAATAGATCATTTAATGATATATTTGCAGTGAAAAGTACATTGGAAGTAGTGCCTTTGGTGGTTGGCTTTCAAATACAAATTCGTTCCGGTACAATGGACATTATTATAGAACTGTTGGCAAAAAGGCAACCTTTGACAAAGCGAAAGTACGTATGACATACAGCTTTAATAACAAAAAATAAATTAAGATGCGTATATATTTTTTAATTTGTTGGAAATAGTAGTAAACAAAAATAAAAACATCACAGGGGGGGGGG
>MJUU01035715.1:297-26701 GCA_002080025.1 Modiolus philippinarum | reverse complement strand
CCCCCCCCCCCCCCCTCATCACAGAGACCCAATTATACTGTTTTCAAAATCATCGTGGATTCTGAAAACGAGTTATAGCCGCGACGCCGACTTTTACCTTTTTTTTTCATTAATGTTTGTTTTATTTGTCTTGACTGATGATTAATAGGGTTTGTAAGTCTCCTTATGTGACACTGCGAATGTATGATAAAATCGAAATTCAAAAACTTGAGGATTCCCGCCGAAATATGACGTGTGAGGATTATGACGTTGCATTTTTTGTTTAAAACGTCTTTTATTCTTGTAAAAACTGTAATTTCCGGTTAAAATTTCTGTACTCGGAAGTTAAAAATCGAACGAGACTTATAACCAGTTACCCTAGAAAATATTTTCTTTTACGCAAGCCTGACTTCAAATATAGCCCCAGGTCATCGGAAGCCGCTTACGGTAAAGAGAATATAGAGTCAGGATCGCAGACTAACGAGACTTACAAATGTACGTGGTTTTATTCGAATTTTTCATTATACTATATTGAAACCGGACAGATAAAGATGAGAATTTGGTACCCATAAACCGGTTTAACCCTACCACTGGCTTTTGCTAGTGCTGGTACCAAGTCCGGCTGTCCCGAGTTCGTTGTCTACGTTTCCATATGGCAGAATCAGGGGTACTTTACTAATTTGCATAGCGGCCATCTTGTAACTCTTGCTTGTCGCCCATGTTTAGTTGAAATGCATTTGGGAGATATTGAAATTTTGCAAAATTATCTAATAATACACTTCAGAACATATTTGTCCGCATCTAGCATGATTCTACACATTGTTTACGTCTATTCTATACATAAATATTTATCTGTAATAATGAAAATTTCCGGCCAATTAAGTTTGAAATTCGAAGCGGGATCGTGACATTTTCACTGTAGAAGCCATTGTAAAACTGCCGAGTAAGCTATTTTTGACAGAAAAATACACATCAAAGAAAAATATGTAGCAAATTTGTCCGCATATGACTGTGAAATATAACTCGTATAGATTCATAAACAATTATCCTTTTTAAACTTACTCAAGAAAATTCGCGGCCAAATTAAATTGAAAATGTGTAATTCCAAGCTATCCAGCGAAGGGAAATCCTTCTACAGACGGGTTTCAACCACAATTTCTATGTTTTAAAATTCCCACAACAAAAAGTTTTCATCACGGAAGATAATATCAATACAGTACTTTTAGAAAAAAGACGGGGGTAGTATGAAAATAATCCGGAACGCTGAGATGTACATTATAAGTTAAACTTTAATAAAGGGAAGTAATTCACCGAAAAGGGGCGTGGTCACGTGATTTTACCTCATGAATAAAATACCCCTGATTCTGCCTTATGTGTCTTTTGTCTTATACGTGTTTTTCCTGTGTAGTTCCCTGGCATATTGTGGTATGTCATTGTAGGTGTTTCCTGTTATCCACTTTTTACATTTACAGATCCTATTGTAATGGGAAGAATTGGTCTTATCATAATAAAGAAAATTTTTTTTATTGCACCTTCAAATTCCAGCAACATATGTGATCAACCTAGTTAAAAGAGCATCGATATCAAATGAGACAATCTCATATTAGATAAGCTTGTATATATTTATTTGGTATCTGCAAAGGTGAAATGAGTCCTTATTTCCAGTCTGTATCTTATATTCCATCAGCTGTCAGACCAATGTGATATAGCGGATAAGCATTTACCAAGATTTTCGGAAATCAACAGAGGGGATACAAATAGAACTAAGTGTTTTGGTATCTTTTCCTTCCTTCTTCATCTTACAGAGTATAACGAAATCAATCTTGTTTGCTCAATGGAATAGACCATATCCGAGCTGTGGTATCAGGATTTACCTGACCACTTTTTAACACGTCACAGTATAGAAAACGTCACGTCACAAAGCCTACAACGTCATTAAACTGGTCAGATGGGGCGGACGTAGGGCGGACAAACAACAACTGGTAAATCTAAATACCAGAACTCGGATATGGCCTATTACATTCGTCCGGAGACAACAACGGAAGTAGAATACCGAAGGAACAAAGGAGTGAAATTTACAAAAATCGAAGTCCATAGACACGGCCAAAACGAGAACACAGAAAACAATGACGTTCAACACAAAAAACAAGTCAAATGTTTTATTATTATCATAATCATTAAAGCACTGCAATTTTCATTTACATTTTGGTCCTTCTCTTTTCTTACTTTTTCCAATGTAAGATGTCTTGCAAATAAAAGCCAACTCGATAAACTCATTATAGATATTTTGTTAACTTGAATTGTAGTATAACTACTTGAATTGTGGTATAACTAATCTTTTTCTACTAAGTACGTTCTCGAAATAAGTTAAGAATATTTGTATTATTATATTGTAGACCATGTGTGAAAGAGCTGGTGGTTATCTAGTCGAACCTGACGACGAGGAAGAAAATGTATATGTTCATGACAAAATGCACGAGGCATGTTAGTATCTATCAAATACGGATTTTTTTCGATATTCAAACATTTTAGATTTAATTGCCTGTCTTTCTAATAATGATTATTATACCGATTCACTTTTTTGGTAAGTCTAGTTGATCATGGTTTCTTGTTAATTTTTCCGACTGCCCACATGGTGAAATGTTTTTGCCAACTAGAAACTTAAAGTTGGTCACTCCTCATGTTCAGGATTTTATATTGATGGTTCAGTGTGTTAGAACAATGTCAATAGGACATTTTTAGAGAAAAAAATGATAGGTCAGTATGCTC
Source organism: Modiolus philippinarum (assembly GCA_002080025.1). NCBI lineage: Eukaryota > Metazoa > Mollusca > Bivalvia > Mytilida > Modiolidae > Modiolus > Modiolus philippinarum. The sequence continues at coordinate 23,953 of MJUU01035715.1, read as the reverse complement.
AATATGGAGATACAAGCCATTGAAATTTTTTGGCGGGAAACCAAACCCTCCTAGATTCTCCATCGACATTGCCCAGATAATTTATTCCTTAAACTCGCCAAGAAGAAATATCAAGAATTTCAACAGTTTTTGTCAGAAGTCTTCTTGATGTATTAAATCAGATTTTGAACAAAAATTTGGGGTCAGTGTGGAAAAATATTACAGATGAAATCGGTAAAATTCGAAAATATGTAAGATCAGTTTTTCCAAAAGAAAATGATTCATACGCTATCGCAGCAATTGCTTCTCTGTTTTTTCCTTCCTTTGAATAAAGCTTATAAATAAATTAATACATTCAATTTCAGTTTACGGTAAATGGCGGTTCATTGGAGGCAGTGACAAAGAAACGGAGGGTAATTGGGTATGGGGTCGTGGATCATCTGTGAGCTTTACCAATTGGTGGCCAGGAGAACCCAATGACAAATACGGAGAGGACTGCATGGAAATGAGATACTGGGGAAAATGGAATGACGTTGACTGTTACCATGATAATCATTACATTTGTGAAAGGTATCATCAAATTTTAATCAAGCTTTAGGAAGAATTTAAAGATTTGACAAGATTAAATAAAGTGAACTTGCCGAAATAAAATAAAGATAAAGTGTTTTAATTACAAAATTATGAATGACAGATTCCATGAGAACATCATAGAGGCTGACATATATGACATCACTGGAAATATTACCTTTGCCACTAATGCCAAGAAGGATGGTTATGGAGTATTTTTATACCATAAGTTCAAATGCTATTAATAGTACTAAACTGCATCTGAGAATGATGCTCCATGATTGAAAAGGGGGGGGGGCATAAGTGGCCAAATGTTTAAAATGGTTAGTTCACCTACAAAATGACTGTAATTTTTCACTCTTGTGTGGTTAGTTCGCACCCGCGTTGTACCAGAGCTGACTTATGCGGTTCGCTTAGACTTTTCGATGATTTGGTCTTTAAAAACATTTTTTGAAAACGATGTAATTAAATCAAAGCTAAAGAGAAAAATAAAATGGAAATGAACTTTAAAACTTTTTCGGAATTATGATAATAAATTTTGATAAGTTAATATATTCCACTATATCTAAACATTCTTTCTGCAGATAACCTCTTATTGTTTATCAATTTACCTATAAAAATTGTTTGAACAATAGGGATAGATTTAAGCAATAACAGTACATTATTTGAATACCCGAGGACGTCAATCGTAGATTTGACGGTCAAAATGCAGTTTACAGGCGACGCGTAGCGGAGCCTGTAAACGGATATTTTGACCGTCAAATCAAGATTGACGCCCTCGGGTATTCAAATAATGTACTGCGATTGTAACATGCAATTAAAAACCATTAATCGATTTCATGTTCTATTTTAACTTGCGTATTTGTAACCATACAAGGAACCAGACTAAACAGGGAACCAACCATGCCCAGGTGTGTAGATGGTGGAATTGACGGTCAGTTCTGACCAATCAAAACTTTCGTGATATAAATTTTGCATTACAATTATGGGTAAGAAGTTATCCACAGTGATCAGCTCTGTCGTTACTCATTCAAAATAAGTACTTGAAACATTTAGGTACATGTATTTGTTATTTACAGGCCTGTCAATGTTGAAGAGACTACCCAGCGAACCACTACTGAAGCTGAGTCACAGGAGACTACAACAGAATATTACTATTACTAGAGCTGCACATCATTTATTTATAAAATATAGAATTTTCAACAAATAAAAAAAATGAAAGATATTGATTAGAATTAGAATGATTTGACTATTTGTGTAAAGTGTTAAATCTTCAAATGATCTAATGTTTTCTGTTTCTGGTTATACTACAAATCTCGTGATTTTCTTTGTTATAAGGAGTATCTCCTTCGTCCGAAGCTGAATTCCTTCTATAGGAAAAATGAAAGGATATGGAGTGAATGTACATGTGACAAAAACGCACACGATACATAGAAAACTCCAGTTTATCAAGGACAGGGCTTTTATTCCTGTCTACATCTTGATGTCGCCTGAAGGTCTTCAACTAGAGGTGAACAATATAACCTTTATTCATCTTTCGGTTAATGGTTTTCCAAATGTTTTGTTTGTCTGCACTGAAGAGACATAAGTAGTCATAAGGGCTATTTGCAGAAACTGTAAACTCCCCTTGACCAATCCTCAAAATTAACGTTTTGTCCACTTTCCTGTTCAAGGTCAATTTGGAAGTCTACCTGTATCCGGTTTTATTCGTATGTTTATTATACTATAGGGAAAAGGTACAGGGAAGGTGGATTTAGTTAAACATAAACCGGTTTACCTCACCGCTTTTTTTCTAGTGCCGTTACCTAATTCGGCTGTCCTGGTATCTTATCGTTATCTACGTTTGACTTTTGTCTCCCTCTCTTTTTTTTTATTGATTTGTGCTGTTCGTTGGTAGGCTGTAGCAGGTAACTGTATTTTGTTTGCTGCTATTGTAGGTGTTTCCTGTCATATGTTATTCTTTTTATTTAATTATTAGTAACTTATTTTTTGTTATCTATACTTCACGCTGACTGATATTTCATGTGTCTTTTTAAAGTCACAGTTTCTGCCTGTACATTGTACCTGTTTCATATACATCTTGTTTTCCTTTTTTAGTTTTTAGTCACAAGTGAAACATTTGATACATGTTTATATATTTATAATGTAACTCCAGATGTTTGTTTTCTGTAAAGAATAGGAGGCATTGGCAGTTCAAAAAATGCTTTGTAAATTGATTATTTGTGTAGCCTTTCAGGGACTTGCGATTTCAACAATATCTCTAATATCCTAAATTTGTTATATCTTGTTAAATTTTAGTAAAATGGGATACTTTTGTTTCTTGTTATTGCCTATTATGATATGAATTGTATTTGCCCTTCATCACGTAAAATATCGTTTCCTTGTTTCTATATCATATTGTAGTAATATATTTGAGTTCTTCTTGATTGCAATTTGCTGTTGACTGTCTTAATTTATATTTCGGTAAAAGATATGCTTTCGTATCTTATTATTGCACATGATATGACTTTTTACATCGTATTTCAAAAGTTTTTTATTTCAAAATTATTCTTACTTATACTTAACTTCGTATTCGACAACCCTAATGTCTCTTCATTAAAAAGGGCCTGGAAGACCAAAAAGCTGCAACACATTGCATGTACAAGAGAGGAAAAAACAAATAAGCAAATACATTATAATTTGGTTTTTACAACTACATGGTGAATGAATAGATATGGAGTAAATGTACACGTAAGTTATACTACACCGTAGTTGATACTCTTTTCTTATTTCTTATAAAAACAAAGGAAATCCATAACTTCAAAAAATGTGTATAATGCATAAACCAAACGAAATCCGAATAATTGTGAATAATGCATAAAACCAAACGAACTCCGAATAATCAGTAATATCAAATATAGCTAAGGACAAAACTGCGATGGAGGGAGTTAATCCTTCGGTTTTAGAATTTACATAAATTTAGATAATAGTAATTGAACAAAGTGTACACATGAGATATTATCTCATGTACAAGTACACCATATCTAAGAAAAAATGAAGAGCATACATCTCTACCATAATTTAAAAAATGTTTATAATGCATAAAACCAAACAAAATCAAGTCAAGTCGGTTTACTGGCCAGTTTATTGGGCACATAAGTAATCCAAAGAGGTCGTCAAAAAGCTCCGTTTTAATCTGATGGTTTCCCTGTTAGGTCAATGGACGCTTTAATACTCCAGATATTCTCTGTATATCTCTTTTTTTGTTGTTTTTATCTGATGCTAAAGGAAAAAATGTAAATCCATCAGAAATGAAATAAAGGGGACAACAGGAAACACCTACAATGGCTGAAAATTATAATTACATGCCACAACATGCTAGGGAACTACACAGAAAAAACACAAATAAGACAAAAGACAAACGTAAACAACGATAGGAACTCGAGACAGCCGGACTTCTAACAAGCCCACTTGTATAAAATAGAAATTCAGTGATTTGATATCAATAAAAATACATATCAGCACATCATCATCAACTCGAAATGTTAATATTCCAGTATAAATGTCAACTATTAAATGGTTAATAATTGCGGTTTATAATTTGAAGGGTTACTTATTCAGACAGTGAATATAAAGCAAATTTTAAATGCAATTTGTGAGAATCTGATATTTTAAGTTAAGTTGTCACAATTTTCTGGTAAAGATCATTTATTTAAATAATATTGAATTAATAGTGAAATGACAATCTCTATTTTTGCCCTTTATTTCTCATAATTTTGTGTGTAGGGCTGTATATAATCTTAAATTATTCTCAAGTCTTTAATGTCTATCTTTGAGGCTTATAGAATGGTATCTCTTTTTTCTTTCTTTCTTCCATTCTTTTCTTTTGTCTTTATTATTTATGTTCTCTTCCTGCATTGGCAGATCCAAGGGGAGAGGGGTTCCGGGGGTTGGAACTCCCTTTTTTGGACAATCACTTATATTTTTTAAATGAATATCCTGATGTTTTACTAAGAAATACTCCCGAAATATTTCGCGCCTCGCTCCGCTTGTTGGTATTTCCTTTTAATTCTATAAGGAATCCCGACTTTTCAAATTGCCTGGATCCCCCCGCCTGTGCCTGTATAAGATCTATATATTACTATGAATTCGCGGTTTATGATTTTTTTATTGTTGCTGCAAATGATTTCATATAAAAGTTATATTGATGACATATATCTACATAAGTAAAAAGAAATCCGAAGTTACTATGAATTTAATTTCTGCATATGTGCATTCCGACAACTGATGTCTCTTCAAAGCAGATCAAATCCAAACATTTGGATATACATAAACCGAAATATGTCTAACAGCTGATAGAGAAAAAATTACTAATAGGATCTAAAATATGTAAAAAAGGCAAGCCAAAATCAGGTGAGGACAGAGCTGTGCAAGAGGGAGATAACAAAATTTTCTTAAATTAAGATATTGCCAGTTTAAAAAAAATCAATTTTCGGGCCAGCACGGAATAACTGGCTACTGGGTTATTGAATACCCTCGGGGACTTACAGCCCACCAGCGATATACCGAAGTTACTGTGAATTTAACTTCTGCATATGCAAATATAATTGAGTAAGGTACCATTTTATTACTGAGCAGAGAGGAGGGTATTTCAATCCTGGTCGTAAGTACATTCAAGTGTTTGTCATCAACAGTAAAATAATTTTTTTTTAATGCAACTATAAATTATTTTAAAGCTAAAGATTTGCTGTTTTTGCTAGTGGTTTGTTATTATTTTAATCTTTTGGAGTTTTATATATTTCGCATCAATCATTTCATACAAACAAAAACCTAATCCTCTCACTGTTTATTAAAATGCGGGAAAATCTGCAGGCTTGTAATACAAATAAAGACAGTTGTCATTTTCTCTCCTTTCAAGATCGTGGTCATGGAGTTAGTAGCCTACCTGTATTGGGTTTTATTCGTACGTACTAGTATATGATACTAAAGAGAAATGGGAAAAATAAACGGAAGGTTTGGGTATCCATAAACCGGTTTATCCCTACCGCTGGCTTTTGCTAGTGCCGGTACCAGACTGGCTGTCCCGAGTTCCTATCATTGTTTACGTTTGTCTTTTGTCTTGTTTGTGTTTTTCCTGTGTAGTTTCCTGGCAGATTGTGGCATGTGACTGTAATTTTCAACCATTGCAGATGTTTCCTGATATCCCATCTTCTACAAGTCAGTATTAGAAATTTCTAAGCTGTAAATATGTAATCAAATTTAAGTACAAATTTGCATTACAAAAACAATGTCATTTAAAAAATACTCGATAATTTTCTCGGACACAGATAACATTTGTTTGATTCAGCAATGAATTTTCTCTTAATTAAATGAAGACAAAATGCTAAAGACTTGAAATGATAACTTGAAAACAAATAATTCAATGATACAAAAGTAAGTAAAAAATCTCGATTACATTTGTAAGTAAATGGTGAATAAAAGGATATGGAGTAAATGCCCATGAGACAAAGTCTCTACAAATACATGGTAAAAAACAAGCAAAGGAACAACGCTTTTATTGTTGTTCTTCATCTTGAAGTCATCATGTCATCATAAAGACCTTGTTCATGTTAGTCGAACATCGAAGTAACAAATAACATAATACAGAAGTTACCATTAATTTATTTTCTGCATATGTGCATTTCGACAACTAATGTCTCTTCAGTGCAGATCAAATCAAAGCATTTAGGAAATCCATATACCGAAATATGTGTTAAAACCGATAGGGAACAAATTACCAATAGGATCCAAAAAGTCAAGCCAAAATCAGCTAAGAACAGAACTATGACAAAGTAACGATAATGGGTTCTGCAGACGGCCATTTCTACAACTTATCCCTCTTCAGTGCAGACCAAATTAAAATACAATGTATTTAAAAACAAACAATTACTTAGTATTATTCTTTTTATTAATTAAGTTTCAGAGTAAAAAGTTGCAATTTGGACATGTATTCTTAAATGCTAGTTTTATGTATTTCCTTTTGAATGAGCTAATATTGAATTGAAATTAGTTCAATTTCAGAGTGATAATTTTGACATGTATTCTAATATGCTAATTTTGTACACTTTCCTTAAACATGTAACGAGCAAGGTATATATAATTAGTAACAATTTTGACAAGTGTATGGTTTTCATTCAAAATTATAGTGGTATATTCTGCTTATAAATGTCACATGTGTCATTTTGTACAAATAGACATAATATACTGAGAAAAATTCTACTACTTCTCTACATATGTTTATCACATCAGTTGCAATGCGCATGCAGAACAAATTTGGAAAACCTGGTCGATCAATAGATAGAGAACAATAACCTAAAGGACATTAAAGAAGCGCAAATTCAACTAGTACTGAAATTACAAACAAGATAACAGTAAACACTTACAATTACCAAAAAACTACAATACATGTCCCAATTTACCAGCGAAATGGACTAGAAAAACACAGATGTAAGACAAAAGATAAACGCAAACAATGATAGAAACCCGGGACTTGGTACCGGCACTAGCAGAAGCCAACTGTAGGGTTAAACCGCTTTATGGGTACCCAAACCTCCCTTTTCTCTATCCCATTACTCTATAGTATAAAAAACATACAAATAAAACCCAATACATGTAGACTACTAGGACCACTATCTTGAAAAGAATTTGACAAAACGTTTTTCAAAGAGATCAAGGCATAGTTTTGCCATGGTGCAGATGCTACTTAGTTTTATAAAATTTCTTGATCATATGTAACTTTCAAAGTAATAAGTTTTGAGCAGGGACCGAAACTTGATCACAAAGCATGTGAAACTATCGGGGATTTTAGTTTGCTATCGGCGTTAAATGAAGTTTGCTTCATTTAAATCTTGAAAATAGCTTTTTATTTTAGTATTCCTTCAGACTTTCGATGTCTTACAAGATATGTGTCGAAAACATTAAATACAATATACCGACAGTTTAGCGGCGAGCACTCTTTCACCAATGTTTCTGAATTTTTCAAGATAGTGGTCATAGAGTTAGTAGTCTAAATATATTGGGTTTTATTCGTATATTTATTATACTGTTGGATAACGGGACAGATCAAGGGAGGTTTGGGTGCCCATAAACCGGTTTAACCCTACCATTGGCTTTTGCTAGTGCCGGTACCAAGTCTGGCTATCCCTAGTTCCTATCGCTATTAACGTTTGTCTCTAGTCTTTTCTATAATTTTCTAGTGCGGTTTCCCTGTGAATTGTGGCATGTGATTGTAATTTTCGGCCAATGTAGTTGTTTACTATTATCTTCACTTATAATTAAAATTCTGCAGTTCAGTGTGAATGTATTACAGGTCGGTCTCTGTATCCTTTAGATACGATCAAGCATGCATGGTCAAAAAATAACATGGATGTAGGCTTTGTTCAAAAATCAGCAAGGAATTCCTCTCAAACCGGTGCTAGGGCAGTTTTGAACTTACTACATTGTATTAGGTACAAGGTGTGAAACAACCAATTGTTTCCTCAACATTATCAATTAAAATTTCGAATTTTCAAACCTCCCTTGAAAATTTATCCTAAGTTTTACCATCCCATGACCATATATCTCGTGAAAGGCACATACCTGCTGTACACTGTACAAAATTTTCATCATACCTTTAAAACCTCCCAAGAGATTAACGGAGAGTCGGGGAAAGCCACGACATCATAATATTGCGCATAAATAGTCAACGGGAAACCCCTTTAAGTGTTCAAAAAGCACACCAGGTCAGTTGACCTTGCTCTCAAAATAAACCTATACATCAATGTTTAATTGGGTGTATCATTTATGAAATTCTCTTTGATAGTTTTAAAGATGCTAAAATACAAAGTATATGTTTAGATTCAAAAGAACTATTTTCACATATGTGTCCAAGATCTGATTGGTTGAATCGATGGTTTGATACCTGTAAGCAAAAATCATTGTTGAAGGCCTCAGGTAACTCCAAGATGAAGAAAAACAATACTAGTACTAGTGATTTTCATTGCTTGGGTCTACCAGGTATATATGAAAACTTCTCAGAAACATTAATTAGCTGTTAAAATCTGTAGAACAAGGAATTATAAAGCAGTCAATAATTAGTAGATAATTAGACTTATTGCCATTCCTTAGGGTTTCTGAACTGAAATTTTTATGTAACTAAAAATCGAATTACGAAACGAGAGAACAACAAATGTATTAATTTCAAACTTCAGAATTAAGCAGTTTAATCAGCAAACTAAAAGAGTCGTCAAAATTTTCGATCAGAATTGTCGAGAGCAAAAAGACAAGCAGGTAGAAAATTACCATAAAAATTCTCGATCGGTCCTGACTGGGTACAGGCATTTCAAAAGAAACAGATTATGGTTATAATAAAAACTGATAGCAATAAAGATATCCATTGTTGTCCAAAGTATATCGAAAACATGAACCATACAAAACGAAAACTCAACATATACATATCCTTGACATATACAGTACAAGATAGGTACAAGTAGACAACTTCCAATCAGAACAAACAATGACAACAATCAGTGGTAAAGTGTCCCATTGCAAAAAATATATAATTTTAATAGATTAGTTTGCCTGTCTTGCGGAAAAAAGATGAATGTAAACAGCAAAAAAAATTCCCATACAAGCTTTTAGTATAAATAATATGCCATAAGCATGGACTTCAATAAAGTTAAATGGCATTTGATCTACTCTACACACACTCCGGATTTACTGTTGATGCAAACATCATCTTAACATTTCTCAGCAAATTTGAAGGTTTAAAAAATTTCGATTGTTTCCTAATTTCAATGAAGATACTGTTTTCATACTTTGGAATCTCCTCAAAAAGTATTTTGTCCTATTTTGAGATATTTTAAGTTCTTCTCCTAAAAATATTAATACGTGTAATTTGTCGCCAAATCATCCATTTCTGTAAAAAGGCTTTGATGTACTTGTTAATGTGAGAATTTCTCATATGAATGCAAAAATCAACATTTGGCTTTCTTGTTCTGTAAAAATTAAACTATTTTGTGGCCATCTGTATATATATTGCCAACATCTCCCGATCTTGCTTGCCATGTTCTCTTACAATTAAATCGACGAGTTCCCTGTGATCGTTTATATGTTGTATTGTCTATTAGTCCATTTGTATGCAACGGATGACAGTGTTTGTGGGAGTACTTTTCCCGATATGTTATGCTTGTTGACTGCTCGCATCCATGACAGAATGGATACATGGATGTAGCCTTGTTCAATAATTTGGTAAGTCAATTCCGCTAAGGTCGGTGCTGGGGTCGTCATGAACTTGCTATGAGGTATAGGGGTGTTTGCTCTTCGTTGAAGACTTCATGGTGATTTGAAGATGAAGAACAACAATTAAAACGTTATTGCATTTGCTTAATCTTACCATGTATTCATAGGGATTTTGTCCCATGTACATTTACTCCAAATCCCTTTATTTGTTCATTTGAAAATAAAATGAAACTTAACTTCTCGTTTTTCAGCAACGTTTACAGAGAATATATATAAGAAAATCTGGCAAGGTGCTCACTGTTTAGCTGACATGAAAAATGACTGGTTGACAGATTTTTCTGGAAATCGAGAAGATGTGTTAGGGGTGAGCAAACACTTTTATTAGTTTCACAAATTTAGAAACTCAAGTATTTGTACTTTTAACCCCTCCAGTGCCAAAATACCGGATGATCTAGTATTAATTTAAATTTTCTTGTAATTTATTCAATTTTTGAGGTATAACTGTGAAATTCGAATGTGAAAATTGAATATAATTTAATTTAATAAGATAGCGGTGACATATTCAAACACCTCCCTATTTTGTAAGAATAAAAGCCACGGCTGTTAATAAGTGTCATACAGAAATAAAAATCTAGTGAAGACAAGATGTATCTTAAAATCTTGGTTCTCGTATTTATAGCAAATGGTAAGAAATTTTTGATTTTAAAAAAAAATATATCCGCTAAAAGGAACGAAGTTGTCAAATGGACATTTGCACAACTAAAACTTACTTCAGTTTTTATCAAATGAACATAAGCACATCTGAAATCGTATTATTTGTTACTTCTCCATATCAAGATGGAAATGTACATGTAAAACCTATGGGGAATAATATTAATTGGTGTAAAATTTGAAACAACATCAAAAACTAAATTTTTGAACATATTTTACGTGGGTTTTGTTTCTATTACCACAACTTTGAATGTTGAATTAAAGTATTTTGTTATTAGCATTTGACGTTAGATTTCCTACAGAACATTCTGATAAAAATACACATCTTCTCTGTACTATTTCTGAAATGCCCTGTGATTTCAAGAGATTTAAAAAAGGATATTTACTATAAAAAAACGGCAGTAGAATACCGAAGGAACAAAGGAGGGAAATTTACAAAAATCGAAGTCCAAAGGCATGGTAAGTAATAAATAACAAAATACCGAATTCACTGTAAATTTATGTTTTTTGCATTTGACCATTTTGACAACTTATGAAAGAGAAAGGAAATGGGGTAATGTCTCTTTAGTGAAAATCAAATCAAAACATTGGAAAACTTTAAACCGAAATATGTGTGAAGCTGATAGAGAACAAATAAGCAACAGGATCTAAATGAAAAGCCAGATATAGCTTTGGACAGGTCTATGATACTGCTTAGTTTAACACAAAGTATAGTTTCTACAATTTAGATACTACAAAGTTTCAATAAAATCAGTTTTCGGGTCAGCACCGACTGACTACTGGGCTGCTGAATACCCTCAAGGACTTATAATCCACCAGTAGAAGTGTCAACCAAATGTTATCAATAACAAAATACCGAAGTTACTGTGAATTTAGTTTCTGCATATGGCCATTTCGACAACTTATGTCTCCTCAGTACAGATCAAATAAAAAAAAATAGAAATCCATAATCCGAAATATGTGTAAAAGATGCTAGAGAACAAATTGATGCCTGTGATGATGGACTGTAAGTCCATGAGGGTATGACCAATCGAGTAGTCAGTACTTCGATGCTGACCCAAAAGCCGATTCTCTTTGGAACCTTCCAATATCTAAATTTTTTGTAAATTTTGTTGAAAACTGAGGTGTATCTCCCTCATGCAAACCCCAGTCCTTAGCCGATTTTGGCTCTACATTTAGACCATATTGGTTACTAGTATTTGTTCTCTATCAGACATATTTAGGTTTATGGTCTTCCAAACGTTTAGATTTTATCTGCACTGAAGAGACATATGTTGTCAAAATGTGCATATGCAGAAAATAAATTGACAGTAACTTCAGTATTTAGTTATTTACTAAATAAGTCAAAACAACAACAGTAATTTTGCAGAGTTGCTTGGAAACTGTTTTCCTGCCAATCGTCTATTTACAATAACAAATTGTTCTTGATTGATTAAAGCATAAATGAGTAGCCAAATTAGGTAAGGACAATGCTATACAAGAGGGAGATACTACTTCGTCTTAAAGATTTTTATTCTTAAATTCAGTTATTTCAAGTGTCTAATGAAAAAGGTTGACTTGACTTCTGGATTGGTGAAAATAATCGGGGAATAAAACGCAAAATTAATAACCAAATACCAAGATACTACATTTTTGAATTTTTGTAGATGGTCATTTCCACAAAATGTGTCTCTTTTGTGCAGATCAAATCAAAACCATTGATTGGAAGTCAATAAATCGAAAGATATCTAAAAGCTGATAGCGAGCAAATAACTAATAGAATTCTAATGAAAATCCAAAATTCAGCTTAGGAAAAATCTGTGCACGACGGAGATAATCCTTAGCTTTAGACTGTATTTTTCTGAAATTTGAATATTGCAAATAATCCAAATAATTTGTTTTGGGAAAAACACATAAGAACTGACTACATGGTTAGCGGATATCCTATGTGCAATCAATCTTCCAGCAGAGACATCGACATCGTGGTAAAAGAGGTTACCGTAAATTTATATATTGCATGTGGCTACTTCAAAACATTGTAAGCTATAGTGCTGAATTATTTTTTAGTGCGTTGTGAATGTCCGAGTGGATGGACGCAGTATGAAGATTCGTGCTACTGGCCATCGACATCAAAAGCATACAGCTGGACAGACGCACAGGTAAATTTTCGACTTCTGTTTAAAAAGGGATATTGTGTGAGTGATATAACACGATGTTAAAAATGTACTATAATATAGCACTTTTTCGAATCTAAGGAGAATTGAAATATTTTGTTTCTGAGAAAAAATATCAGCAACGTACCAAAAAGGACTAACCATAAAGCTCTTACAAAAGCATTAGATTAAATTGAATATTTACGTGAAAATCGTATGAAAGTTGATGAAATCCAGTTATTTGCAAAGGACAAGCTTCGGTAAGGGCCTTTATTGGCCCACTTATTTCCTCATTTTGCAAAATTTGTCAAAACTTTATTGACTGATCGTTTTCATATAGTAGAATAATTGCATTTAATAAATAAGTAAATAAGTACAAATGGGATCCTAGAAATAATGCCAAGAAATTAGCCCAAAAAGGCAATTTTTTCAAAATTGTATTTTTATTGGTTTTTGGTTGAAACGGAAACTCAAAATATTTATATATTATTTGTAATTTGCTATTTTACACAATATATATGAAGCTCATCAGTGTACAAAAGGTTAGCCAATGTTAAATATGCCAAGAACGTCCCCAAATCTATCCTTTTTCAGTGATTTCCCCAATTTATGCTATGTTTGGTTGGCTTATTTGACCAAATCTGTTGAATTAATACCCCGAAAGCAATCGAATCCATTAAGGTAGACAGTAAAGAATTCGAAAACCACCACAGATCTTTCTTTAGCTTTTCTTCAAATTTTTGGCCAAAAAGGGGCCTTTCCGAACTTACTCCTTTCCATACTGAGTTTAGAATTTGTCAAATTCAACCTACAAGACTAAACATTATATTTTTTCAATCACAGTATTACACGATTAAGCATGATTTGCTCAGTATCAGTCAAGCTGCAAATTAGATGTCCGGTGTGAAGTCATGGTAATAACCTCTGGATTGATTGATTTATTGAACATCTTTTACCTCCAAGTCAGAAATATCTGAGCTATATGATATCAAGATGAGAACATGTTGGTTAATAAATAATCACTTTAAGATTTTGAAAAGGCCATGGGATATGAATTCTGACTGCCACTTTAAAAGTAGGGTGAAATCGAAAGGGAATGGAATTTCCAGTTCTTTTTGCCTTTGGAATTTAGCCTCGTAGTCGATCAGCTACGGACAAATGAAAAAGAACTCGCTACAAGGGTTCATTCACGTGCATGAAGTGTGGATTTTTTCAAACATGCGGACCACATATACCAAAAAATGGGTCGTGTATTTATTCACACAGCCACAGCCACGGATATTCATTTTTCTGAAAGGGTTGTACCTCGAAGCTTGGAATACTGGGTCCTATTTCTATAGCCCAGGGTTCCCTCGGAATCAGCCCCGTATATGAGGGGCATACCCCACAAGCCGGGGATAATAAATACTATAAAATTACAGTAACTTCGGTATTTTTGTTATTCACAACAACAGACATCATGTTTTGGAGGGGTTATACTCCGCAGCCTGGAATAGTGGGCCCTTTTCTATATCTCGGGGTTCCCTCGGGGTCAGCCCCGTTTAGGAGAGATACCCCGCAAGCTAAAGATACTAGGTCCTATTTCTATACGCCGGGTTTCCTTTGGGGATATAACCATTGGTTCTTCTTTAAACTATCTTCTAATTTGTGAAATAGAAACAATGTAACGATCTTTCAATTCGTATAATAATCTTATTACGTGTTATTACAAGATTGGATCCTAAATATTACTTCACTTTTTTTGAAATAATACATTTCCAAATGAATACCATAGCAACAGTCATAAATCAAGAAAACATGACAAAACAAAGATCACATAGAGACTGAGAACGTAATAACTAACAAAATAACTAAGTTACTGTTAATTCTCTCTGCATGAAAGAAATGAAGAAAACTTGAACAAATAGAACGTAATACAAACGCCAAAAAACTTGAGCACTAACAGATTGAACCCTTAAACAGGAGTGTCATCAGATGCTCCGGAAGGGTAAGCATAACCTGCTTCACATGTGACACCGATACTCTTTCAGTGAAAAGTCCGGTGTAATATCAAATTTGTTATGTATCAATCCAGTAGGAATTCGGGATCTATTGAAACATGCCAATCTTCATTTGTGATATAAACACATTGTAACGATCCGTCGAATAATAATGATGACAATAACTTTTTGAGTGACAAAATTAACAGTGATTGAACACAAGCCTTTTTGAAATAGTAATTTCGCTCTGTTGACGAAATCAACGTACACATTACTTGCTGCGAATGAACTGTGAAACGTACAACCCATATGCTGGAGATGTTGATATATTACTTCTCAAAAATGGAAAGTTCACCATTCGAAATTAAAAATTATGACGTTAGTTTTATAGTTTGAATTTTAAGTGTCTCGAGTAGCAGTCTGATGTTGGTGTATCAGTTGTCTCTTTAATGTCCAGTTCATTTGGGTAAATGAGATGAAGATAATCCTTAAATTAAGGATCGTTTAAAGATAAAACGTCATTTTTGTAGCAGAAACTGAAATTAAAAGACCCGAATTTATTTATATTTCTTCTGAACTGTCCCTTGTATGAACCTTGCTTCATACGAATACGAAAGCAAATCTGCCGAAAATGACGCACAATTAGACCGAATGGATATTCCGATTGGCTGTTGGAAAACACGTCCTCAAAATTCGATAGATATATTGTCAAATAAAAATTCTTGCAAATACTATTCGTAGTTATAGTTTGTGACTTTCAATTTTAATATCGAGAGGTAGGAAGTTTTCTGAAATTTATCAACGGCAATTAGGGTATTCGGGCTTTAATACAAATATGTATGTCACTGTTGGAAAATTCATACAACAAAAATAAAACATAAATTGTCAAAAACCTTTACAACATCCCAGCTCCATGTTTTCAAAAATTAACGATATTAAAACAATAATTGAATTGAGAAAATAGAGGCTTCAAGAGCCAATATCCCTAACATGGTCCAAGGCTGACAGACAACATAAATAACCTAAATGTTAAAAGGTGTCATTTTCTAGTATTATTATAGACCCGATGTAATATGACCTAACGTGTCGGAGGAGATTTTTGAATGCATTTCTAATAGGGCTCTATATTCAAATATGTTCCCTGCTAGTGACCATCTCGGATGATGTACAAAATATGATGTGACTAAATTTAATTCAAATTATTAAAGTGATTTCAGAAAAGAAGATCTTCGAATGCCTTACCACTGGGTTCAATTATAAAGTATTTACCCCTCAAGCAGAAATCTTGGATCTGATACAGTGTTGCAAGACACATTTTCCAAAGGGATAGCTGTGATCAAGTATGGTTCTACTTGGCCATTAAGTTTCAGAGAAGATCTTCAAATGCATTTCCCATGGGTTCCATGTTAATCTATGTTCCCCCAGGGCAGACATCTTGGATTATGTAGGAGTATAAAAACCATTAACTTTAAAGGTGACAATTCAAGAACTATTATGTCCAAATTTAATCAAAATTGTTCGAGTGGTTTCAGAGGAAACAGCGGCAGTAGAATACCGAAGGTAAAAAGGAATAGTATTTACAAAAACCGACGTCCAAAGACCTTTATTAAACTACATGCACAGTCAAACCTCGATAGCTCGAACACCCACAGGACCGATGAAAACAGTTTCAGTAAGGGGGGTATTCTAGCTATCGAGGTCGAACCATGTTAAAATTTGAACAAAGGGACCAGAAAAAGGGTTCGAGACATCCGTGGTATTCGAGCTAATGCAGTTCGAGCCATTGAAGTTCAGCTGTATGTTCCCGGATGCCAGACACCTTGGATGAGGTAGGAACATAAAAATAGCAGACCACCAAAGGAGTTTTATGCTTAAATTTATTAAAAATTGTTTGAATGTATTTCCCACCGGATCCCATGATGAACTATGCTCACCGCTGGCAGCAATCTTGGATGAGGTATGAACAAAAAAAATCAAAATTTGAGAAGGAAACCACAAAAGGACTGTTATGCTTAAATTTAATCTAAATTCTTCAAATTATTTCAGTGTAAAACGTCCCGGAAGGCATTTTCTATAGGGTGCCATGCTGATTTTTGAAAAGTTAATTGACGACGGACGATAGATGCCAAGTGGTGACGAAAGCTCACATGGCCTTCGACCAGATGAGCTAGAAATAATTGCAGTTTGTTTGTAATAAGTTTGTTTGTAATACTACACAAATAACTCCATACTGTTTTGTAAGTATCTAAATACTGCATGTTGGATTTAACTATCAAATAACAGCTTTCTTACTTTACAGTATGTTGTCTATGTTTGACACATAAAGGCCGAAGAAAAAAAGGATGTTCTAAAATAAACAAACTGCAATTCAGATGTAAAACAATTGGATATAACAAATACAAAGCAAATAAACAAAAAAAGATCAAAACGCTAGAAAGTTGAGCAATAACAGTGAAAACCCAAGAGGTATCGCAAGGTTTCTGGAAGCTAAAGCATGATTTACTCCACATGTGGCACGCGTCTCGCTGCCAATGAAAAGTTTGGTTTTGTCATAGTCTGTGTTTGTCAGTTAAATTATACACTCTAGATGTACTCAAAAATGTCTATTCTCATTAATGATGACAGTATATCTTCTCTGGGGACAAATGCAACAGTAGTTGAACATAACTTTGATGCAATATTATAGAAGTGTACTTACGCTCTGAAGACAAAATCGTTGTGCAACAATGACGAATAATTTTGTTACAGAGAGATTGTAAAGGAAAAAGTGGATACTTAGCAGAAATTGAGGACCAATATGAGAATGATTTTATAGCTAGATTGACGTTCGGTGGTGGTGAGTAATAGATAACATAAGCAGTAGGATATCGAGGTAACAAAGTACAAGATAAACATTGATGACTAAAGACACTACACACCAACACCAAAAAACATCATTCAAAACTAAAACACTAATAGTGTGAACAGAGTGACATCAACTGCTCCGAAAAGGTTGAGCATTTCCTGCCTCAAAAACAACACACGTCACACGGTCAGCGAGGCGTATATGGTTTTGAAAGATTTGTTTGGCAGCTGATTGATAAATGTCATTTTCTAATCCTTAATTATTACCATTTGATAATCAATGGTACGTGTTGCAAACAATAACAAATTTAACCGCAAAGTTTGTAAATCTCTTAAGTATTAAAACAATACCAAGGAGAAATTAGTACACAAACATTACTAACAAAGACAAAACTAAAGTCTAACAAAATAATATTCAAGACAATACGAAACAATGATGGACATATAGTCTGAACCCCATATAAACGGAGAGTGACATCAGGTGTTCCGGAAGGGTGATATGTCCTTCTTTGTATGCATCACCCATCAGACTACCAGTTGGTCAATCCATGTAAAGTCAAAATCGGCAATGTCAAATCTGGGAAGATGTGCATCAAGCTGAAAATATCCTTTTTCATTTGTGAAATCGGCATTTTTATGAAGTCGTTGCGACAATCATAGAATTTCTGAAGGGACAAAAGTAACAAAGGCTGACTTAGTATGGGTTTTTATTAGGTCCGTGTTATGTGTTTTCATTTTCTTTTCTGTGCCGTACTCGTGTAATGTCTTTGTTTCTCTGCTTCTTCGATGTTGTTATTGTCCTTGGATTATTTGTTTTAGATTGACAGTTCGGTTCTCACTTACTTTAGCAGTTTCAGTGATATCGCCTCTGATCTTTACACGAAGTCACTGTATGAACTGGAAACTCTACATTAACTTACAACTGTAGATATGTATATTACTGCAAAGAGATCAAATGTTCACAAATGCTTCAATTGCCATATTGCCTCTTCGTGTTTAATTGAGGCAATTGTCGTTAATATTGTACCCCTCATCATGTGATAATAATTCTGTATGAGCATGTATATAGACTGCAGATTGATGAAGCGTAACTTGAATCCTCTACTTGTAAATACAAAAAATGGTCTTCACTGAATTACTGCAATTATATTTTTGTTGTCAATTTAACAGCTACTTGGTTCTTTATGGGAATAATATATGAGGAGTCTTATGAAGCTTGGGTTAAAGCCAGAAACAAAGAAGAAATCGATTATTCAAACTTTTTTAAAGATGAATCAAATAAAGAAGATAAACCCAGATGCACTAAACTTGGATATCGTGGATACTGGGAGCCATTCCCCTGTGACCAAGAGCAGTATTTCATATGTGAAAGGTAAACAAATATTGGGAACAAAAAAAAAACTATTGCAAGGCATATTTCGTCATTGAAACACTGAAAATAAATACTACCTACTACATATAGAATAAATATACATAGAATTAATGATGATTCTTGACAAAACCCTTCGGGAAGTTTTGAGTTAATTTTTCTTTTGTAGTGCGAGAGTATTCTACCAGCAGACTGGACTCCTTGAGCTAGCTGGCAGTTTAGCAGCGAGTACTTCTTGACCCATCTTTCAAAATTACGTTTTAATACAAAAACACGTGCATCTAGCTGAAAATGTCTTTTTTCAATTGTGAAATCGACATTTTTATGAAGTCGCTGCGACAACCATAGAATTTTTGAAGGGACAAAAGTAACAAAGGCTAAACATATTACTGACTTAGCATGGGTTTTTATTGGGTCCGTGGTGTGTGTTTCATTTTTCTTTTCTGTGCCGTACTCATGTTATGTCTCTTCGATGTTGTTAGTGTCCTTGGATTATTCGTTTCAAAGTTACTGTTAACCACTTTTTTTCGCGGATACCTTATTTTGCGATTTGTCCCTTCTGGTTAAGTTTGCGGCTACAAATTTACGCGATTTTATATTTCTTTTAATACATTTATAAAATGTTTAAAGAAATTCGCGACTATTTATTTGTGCGATACATCTTGCCTGCGAAGATCGAAAATAAATTGCTGGCGAAAATAAGTTGGTTTACATTAGTAGCCTACCTGTATTGGGTTTTATTCATTTTATTCGTATGTTTATTATACAATGGGAAAACTTTGATGCTCTGTGTATAAAAAAGTGTTTCGTGATTTCCTTATTCGGCCTTTCTAATATGATTTTGTCTGGAACCATGCCTTATATCACTTTCTTTTGCTAGTTTGAAAAGGGAGCAAGTTTCTACATTATATTTCCCATGTTTCATTTTGTATAGTTCTATCATATACCCTCTCATGCGTCTATAATTTAGAGTTGGCAGTTTCAATCTTCTTAATCTTTCTGCGTATGATAATTTATCAAATCCAGGTAACTGTCTCGTAGCTCTTTTTTGTAAGCTCTCAATCATATCAATATGCTTCTTTTTGTAAGGTGGCCAGATAGAGCTTGAATAGTCAAGATGTGATCTTATCATTGACTTTTAGAGAGGTATGAAGGTTTTTTTCATTTAAATATCTAAAAGCTCTCCTTATAATAGCAAAAATTGAATTTGCCTTGTTTACCTTTTCGCATTCATGTTTTTCAAACGTTAGTTCTGAGTCTATGGTTACTCCTACATCTTTTTCTTCACTTACTTTGGAGATTTTGTTCCCATTCAGCTCGTATTCGGTATCTATTGGATTTGTTTTCCTGGTAATGGTCATATGTTTGCATTTCTCTGGGTGGAATTTGAGTAACCATGTGTTACTCCAATCATTTAACTTATTTACATCCCTTTGTAACATTTCCTTATCCTCATTATTTTCTATAATCTTAAATATTTTTGTATCGTCTGCGAAAAGATAAGCATCAGACATTACTGACTCTGGTAAATCATTGATGTACAAGACAAATAATAGTGGTCCAAAACTGACCCTTGTGGTATTCCTGATGTCACCTTTTCCAGTCAGAATCCTGGCCATTAACTATAACCTTTTGAAACCTATTACTTAAGAAATCCCCAGTCCACTGTATTATTTCTTCTGTTAAACCATAGTTTTTCATCTTACATAATAATATCATATGTGGGACCTTATCAAATGCCTTTTGGAAGTCCATTTACATAACATCTATTTCTTGACCCTTGTCGATTGCTCCTGTCCATTTATCAAGTACTTCCAGTAGCTGAAGTGTAGTTGATCTTCCCGGGATGACACCAAACTGTTTTTTTGAAAATAATTTATTTCTTTACATATGCTGTAAAATATGTTCTCTAACAATTTTCTCCATAGTTTTGCAGATGACTGAAGTGAGACTTACAGGTCTATAGTTGTTTGCACTTGACTTTTTCCCCGTTTTAAATATTGCACTTATTCCAGCTAATTTCCAGTCCTGGGGTACGCTTTTATCTCTAATTGATTGGTCAAAAATTAGTTTAAGTGGCTTTGTTATTATATTGGCTAATTCTTTTATAAATCTTGGATGAAGATTGTCTAAACCTGGTGATTTATCTATCTTTAACCCCTCTAATAATTTTTTTATTTACATCCTCATTTATTTCAATGCTGCTCATTTCAGTGGTGATATTTTTATCGTCAATTTTTGGTATTTATCCATCTGGCTCCGAAGTAAATACTGTTGAAAAGAAATCTGCAAGTATATTGGCCTTTTCTGTTTCGTCATCTGTTTTCGGCGAATAGACCATATCCGAGTTCTGGTATTCAGATTCACCGCCCTACGTCACAAACGTGTCCGCCCCGTGTGACCAACTTCATGACGTTTTAGTCCCTATGACGTGACGTTTTCTATACTGTGACGTATTTAGAAGTTGTCTGGTAAATCCTAATACCATAGGTCGGATATGGATTATTGTCATCTTTTGGATCAAATGTTGGGTTAAACCGTTTTAATGGCGCGCCAGACCTTTTCTTCCATTGCGTTAGTGTCCGATAGTAACCCAACTGCAATTGCTATTGTAAGGTCATAGAGAGCTAAAAGAACTGATCATCCCAGTACTTAGTAAAGATGAATCTAGAATCAAACTTCGTATCAAAACTTTAAAAATTTCCATAAGAAACTGATATCGATTGAAGACATTGTTTAATGATCGTATGAGACGGAATATGTTTAAAACCTTACCTAATAAGGTGTTCATGAAGATAACTATGCCCAATAGAAAAGTGTGCATAGCTTTTGCTAGATCTCGCGTAACGAATCAAATGTGGAACAAACATATAGCAGGAAAAGTTAGAATATTTCTTTCCATGCTAAAGAAATTGATCATTTACTAATATGTTTGCAATGAAAAGTACATTGGAAGTAGTGCCTTAGGTTATTGGTTTTCAAATTCAAATACGTTCCACTACAATGGACATTATTATAGAACTGTTGGTAAAAAGGCCACCTTTCAAAAAGCAAAAGTAAGTACGATATACTATACTTTACATAAAAAAGAGTAAATATAAATTTTGAATTTGTCACTTGCAGAAGTAAACAGAAGAAAAACTAAATTATATTGTTATACAGAACTTGATTACATATAAGTTATATGAGAAACCAACAGTATTTTTTTAGAATGACAATGCCGTAGAGCAGAGCACAAAAATAAAAATAAATATTAAGTACAATGATCATCATTGTGAGCAATGAACCATATTCAAGAATCACAAAAAAATACCCTTAAAAGGGAAGGCAAGTAAAAAAATGGAAACATATATGATACACCCGATATCGCTTTAATTCGAAATACCTATATAGGGTCTGTAAGTCTCGTTCAATTTTACAACTTCCTGGTATATAATTTGTACCCGGAAAATGCATTTTTTACAAAAACATATGACGTTTCAGGCAAAGAAAGTTGGCGTCATAATCCTGCAACGTCATATTTTTGCGGGAAACGTTTTCGAAATTCAATTTTATCGTGAATTCACTGGGTCACATGACGAGACTTACAGACCCTATTAAAATCAGATTGATTAATAATAGACTGTTTAAGTTTCTGTCTTTGTTTCTGTTATTTATAACATTGTATCTGCGAGACTATATGTCAGGTAAGTGAATATTCAGATGTTGTTACAGTGTTTCAGATGTTGTTACAGTGTTTCAAATACCTAAACATGTAATCATATTCAAACTTACCTGTTATGTAAATTCCAACAAATGTAGACATACTCAAACTAACGTGACGACATCTTCAAACTTTTCTGTCATTTCAATACCTGAACATGTCGATATTTTCAAACTTACCTTAATAAAATGAATAATAACAATAAGGACATCGTTTAAATCGCACCTATTCATCATAATCACCAAATAAAAGTGCCAGCACAATAATGCAACTTTTTCGAATGCTATCTCTATATATATGTCAAGTTAGTTTTACATGTCAGTTGGGGCTCCTCATAAGAGGAATGGGTTCATATTTGCTGTCGGTGTCTTATAAAGGAATATAGGGCAAAGACAGGTTGACGAAACCTGTATTTGTTGTGAATAAACAGTGAAAGGATATAGAGTTAATGCAATATAACGCCGCTTTTATTGTTGTTCTTCATCTTAAAGTCACCATAAGGCCTTCAACAATGACCTTTGCTCATACCTCATGGTATTTTTGTTTCAATTGCTTGTCCTATGTTACTCATACTATAGTAAGCTTTTCGGTCAGTACAAAACCATCTTGTTACATAAACTATAATATCTTGTTTAATGGAATTGTTTTCACCTAATCCTACTGTAAACAATGGTCTGCAAAAAATCGTTTCTATTACAATTTTTTTTCTTCGTATATTATAGGTCGTGTGTGAAAGAGCTGGTGGTTATCTAGTCGAGCCTGACAACGAGGAAGAAAATGTATTTGTACACGATAAAATGCACCAGGCATGTGAGTATCTAATGAAATACTGAATTCCGTATTTAAGCAGATTACAAAGTCAAGATAACAATAAACACCTACATGGCCGATACTACAATCACAATCCACAATCCTCAAGGGAACTGCAAAAGAAAAAAAAAACATAATAGGCCAGAGACAAGCATATATAACGGTAGGAACTCGGGACAGCTAGAGTTGGTATCGGCACTATCAAAACACATAACAGACCAGAAACAAGCATATATATAACGATAGGAACTCAGGACAGCCGGAGTTGGTATCGGCACTAGTAAAACACATAACAGACCAGAGACAAGCATATATAACGATAGGA
>MJUU01035713.1:44135-56885 GCA_002080025.1 Modiolus philippinarum | reverse complement strand
ATAAGGAATATCAACTTTAAATATTTTGGAACTTCCTTTACATTTTAAATAACTATTTTGCTAAATTTCTTAATGAATGAAACCTAAATGAATAATTTTTAAACAAAAATGGCGGAATAATACCACTGAGACACCTTAACTCAAAGAGTTTCATTATTTCGAAAAATTTGTGTTAATTTGCAAAGTTTGCTTAATAACGCAAAGTATGCGTAATATCACAAAGTACTTTTACGTTGAAAGATAATATATTCTTTCAGGAAAATTCGAAATATATTGTCATGTAACGATTGAGTTTATTTTTGGGCTCTACAGCTATGTACTATGTCTGTCACGTGAGTTGGATGGCGGAGCTACAGTCAATCAAATAATGGTGAAAATATTACATGTAGGGATCTTCTGTTATAGAAATCAACCTTAATTTGGAAATATTTCTAATTTTTACCCCAATTTTGACCATTCATTTTACAAATCTCTTCATTTTGTATCATTAAATTAAATGAATTTTTGAGATCCGCCATAAAAAGTTATATTTCCACATGACATTATGCAACTAGTTGAAATATAGGAATTTAAACTGACTGTTACTGGATGAAAAGAACAACTATTTATTAACTTTGAAACAATGGCAGTAGAATACCGAAGGAACAAATGAGTGGAATTTTCAAAAATCGAAGCCCAAAGACATGGCCAAAACGCGGACACAGAAAATAATGACGTTAGACACAGAAAACAATGACGTTGGGTAGATACAAAGCACAGAAATATGAAATTGTATTAAAGCTAAAGATAATAATGATAATAGCATTGTGTTAAGCAATGACTATGCCAAAAGGGTGATCAGGGTTGAATACTTATAGTGCATGACCAGAAAGTCATTGTTAAAAACAATGTTTGATAAAAAGACAGAATATAAAGTTCAAGGACACGTAGTATACCAATATTTAAGTCTGTCATTCGATTTGACATAATATGTATGAGAAGTTACATGGACATTTTCTCATAAAACGCTCGAGGAATAAACCGGTTGTGTCGCCAGAGTAAGCGCCTTCTGCTATGCCTACACCATACTTCATGTGAGAAATGATATATGTCCAAATTAATGAAAGTCGATAAAGTCGCAAGCAGACAACCTAGTGATGCAACATTTCTGTTATATTTAAAGTGTAATATTGAAAGTGTTTTATCAATTCTTAAAATATCCAAGAAAGAATTTATTTGAAATTCCACTTTAATATTTGTGTGTAGCACTGAGAATTTTGTACCAAGAAACAGATTAAAGAGACAAACTGACGGAATCAATGTGGAAAAGGGGTGCAATTATTACCCCTTTTTCGAACAGATTATCCATTAAATGTACTTTGAACTGTTTCCAGTTTACAGCCATTTACAATATAACTATTTGTTTCTTTTAGGGAGAATATTTTGTAGATCGGGATAAAGGGATTCTATACATATGGCCATCATCAAATCATGGATACAAAACAGGGGATATTATCTATGCGTCTTTAGTTGACGACTGTATACAGTAAGTGAACTTTCACAAAAAAATACGTGACTATTAAGAGGGGTTTAATTTTTTCAATTTTTGACATTCTTTGCACCTAGACTTTTCAGAGGCTCCGTCTACAGAGATGACTAGGTGGTGTATAGGGAATACTTTGTAGTTATGGAATATACAAGTCAGAATAGGGAAAAGGACAAGGTGCGATAAGGGGATGATTTGGCCCTAAATTTTGGTGATTTTTTTTTAAGTTACACCTAAATATTTTATATTATGTTCGTTTGAAAGTTCAAATCCAACTTAAGAAAAAAATACAAGATTCAGAAATCATGACGTCACAGTGGGTACAGCTGTGACGTCATGTTTATGCTACTTTTGAACGTTTTCATAGAAATACAAGGAATTTGGCATATTTTTAAACGGTTTTCCTAATCAGAAATATAGAGCGCATTCAAGAAACAATTAGACAATTTACCAGCTTGTTAGTACTGATGCGTCAGACCTCCCATATCAAAATGTTTGTGGTTCTTGCATGCGCTCTATGTTTCCTCTTAAGAAAAAGTAGTCAAAAGTGGCCAAATTTGTGATTTTTCGACAAAATGTGCATTATGTCCCATTTCCTACACTGCAAAACTCTGTAATCGTACATCAAAACTTGAGTAATCTTCCTGTTTACTGTTTACACATATCCATAGAACATTTCAACAAAAAATATTGTGAATTTAAGGAACCTTATTTTTGAGGCCAAACAATGCCCTTACCGCACCCACTCCTTTGCGAACGGTTGTAAACAAACTGTGGAGGCAATGCACGCTCCGCCTAGCGATAAATTCAACTAGTATATACATACGTATTTCGAGGAAAAAACATCCTCGTTTGACGGTTTTAGAAAGGTCGATTCTTGCCCTTTCCATTTTTCCATTTAAAGTGGCACGCAAAAGTTTCCCTTTAGTTTTAATTCTTCATTTCTTGAATTGCATTGAATAATTTGTTTAAAGCTGAAATACTGCTCCTTAAATCGTAAACCTCCGATCAATCAAACAATCAATTCCAACATCTAATATCTCAGCAGTTCATCAAGGAATGAGAAAAATGTTTGGACTACAAAGTTGAAAGGGAATATATATATAGAAATTGGTTTCTTATTAAATCCATTGTGGCTAAACATGCATGTACTATTTTTCGTTTGGTACACGGAAGGATATTATATTTCTTATAGCAGTGTTTCCTCTTCAGTTAATTATATATGAAAAGATTTTCCATATCTTAGAACTTTAGTGTATTTCTTGCAAAGGAAAAAAAAACGCTCGCTCAAAAAAAAATAATGGATATTCCAGTCAGAAATGATCAGAAATTCTTAACATGTCTGGAGTTAGATAAACATTACCAATTTTCTTATAAGGGATAAATAAAAAGAAAAACATCCAAACGACCAGTTGATTTTATTGTGTCGCCTGCGTTCACGCAGTGGCGACATATAGGGATCACTATCCGTCGTCTTGCGGCGTCGGCGTCGTCGTCCGTCGGCGTCGGCGTGACAAAAATTTGTTTCATAGTTTTCTCAGGAACCATGTATCCCAGCCTTCTGTAATTTGGCATGAAGTATCAGTGTGAGGACCTATACCGTGTAACAGAGTTTTGGATTTCTCGCATGCCCACTTCCTGTTTGACGAAACTTATAATATTTTTTGTGTCTTGAAAATTTCTGTCGTATTCCTCTCAGGAATCACATATCGAAAACATTCTGCAATTAAGTATGGAGTATCAGTATGGGTACCTATACGGTGTAACAGTGTTTGGGATCTCTCGCATGTCCACTTCCTATTTGGTGGAACTTATTATATTTTTTGCTGATCGATGTTTCAAAATATTTGTGTCACAGTTTTTTTAGAAACCACATATCCCAGCCTTCTGCAATTTTGTAATGAGTATCAGTATGGGACCTATACAGTGTAAGAGTTTTTGATCTCTCACATGCCAACTTCATGTTTGACGGAACGTTAATTTAGAATATTTTTTGCTGATCGACGTCACAAAATATTTGTGTCACAGTTTTCTCAGGAACCATGTTTCCCAGCCTTCTGCAAATGGGCATTGAGTATCAGTATGGGGACCTATACTGTGTAACAAAGTTTGGGATTTCTTGCGTGCCCACTACCTGTGTGATTGAACTTAAAATATTTTACGCAATTACGCAGGCGACACATGTCTACCCTGGAAAACCTACTACTAAGATAAGTACAAGCATTCATACTTATGTAAATATTTGTCAATTTCAATTGAACTAAGTCATGATTTCGGCTTACCTATATTTTCAGTATCAATGGAAATTCTCGTAACATTATATTCGAAGGATTTATATTAGAAGCCTGTCGAAGATTTGGCATTCAAGCAAATAGTGTACAAAACATATCAGTATCTAGATTGCAAATTAGAAACACAGGTATGACTTTTTACTGAATAACCTCTTATTAAGATGACAACCATATTACTTTAAATATGGGACCACTTTTATAACTACTACAGAGTTCACGTTAACACGTCTTGAAAAATTTTAGTTTTGTTTTCGTCAGTGATATTTGTGGTACTGATTTGTCCTTGTCAATGTTTGAATACTAAAGTAATCGCAAAAGCTTTACTAAATTTCACCTTGACACTTTTCGAGAGTTAGAGAAGTGACACGTATCATGGTTCTTAATCGGTTTTGTCTCCGGGTTAGAAGTTGACAATAACCAATCAGTAACCTAATAGATCTTTGAACATATGCCTCACTGACCGTGTGACGGGTGCTGTATACAGAGCAGAATGTTTAAAAATTGAACGAGACTTCCAGGCCTTATATCGGTATGCTACACTACTTCCTCATACCTTTAATACAAAAACCTATATCCAGAATACCGGACAAAAAATGAAACACTAACAGTGTGAATCCTAAAAATGAGGAGTATCATCAGGTGTTCCGAAAGGATAAGAATGATCTGCTCCACATATTGCATCCGTCACATCCGTCACATCGCCAGATAAAATGATGTTGAAAGATCTGTTCGGTACCTGACGGTTAATGTCATTGTCTAACTATTAGGCAAAGCAATTAAAATTAATGGTACAAGTTGTTGCTCTAACTCTCAAAGATAAGTTAAATTTTCAAAGCATTTGACAAATTTTTGATGTACACCGAAAATATGTTTAACAAAAAATGTTTAATGAAGACTTCATTAAAATATAACAGTATGATATTCAAAGAAAAACTGAAAGGCAAAGCACTGGCAACAATAACCCGGAAAAAATTGGAGTACCATCAGGTTGTTATGGAAGGGTAAGCATGATCTGCTGCACATGTAGCCTTGCAGTTAAGAGTTATTTGCATGGCTTATCAAAATAAAATGGAATTTTAAACGATACAACTGAATAACATAAGCACCAGTTATAAAAATGGGACTTAAATCCTTCAATTCACGATTTAGCGAATTCAGATACTTTACCTTGATTTTGAACTTTTGACTTTTTCAAACTAATAATTTTGGGAAAAATTCATTCCAGGGTCTTTTGGTTTATTGTTCTCAAAGAGTAGTAATATAAAAGTGAGCCAGTGTGACATCAGGCAAACAGATGGTGGAATAAGTATATCAGGTAAAATAGTATTGTCAGAAAAAGTAAAATACCTAGATCATCAGGAATTTGGTGTCTCTTTTTTGTGGGGGTGGCTGAAAAGACAGTTGAAGCATTTTATTTTTGCTTCTTTCACTGACTTGTGTTTGTTAATAATATAAAATAACAGCTGCCATAAGCAAATTTGTATTCAATTAAGCATCTATGTGTATTAAAGGTGCTAGTTTTTTTTTCGCAATTTTGATCTACGATTTAATTTTGACAATCAGAATTCGGCTTATTACTCTGTATTTTAGATGAACGGCTAAGAATTGGGTAGTTACCATTTATAGTTGTGATATCCTGAGTTTAACAAATAACATCCCGAAATATGTATGGAAGCCCAGCCAACATGTTTTCACTTTCTTACATTGATTGAGTGCTGGTTCTTATTAAACTCGTTGGTTGCAATTTTTTGCAATTACGTACAGTTTTCAACTATCTGACTATGTTCTCAGCTAAAAAATTTTAAAACAGAAAAAGCTTTATGCCCATCTCTGTGAAAATTGCAGATCCCTAAAATTTTTAAAATTCCTTTCTGTATGCTTTAAGCTAATTGTTTTTTAAATAAGGGTGGAAGAAATAAAAAACACATAATTATAAAGGACAAGAATGGTTATTGTAGCCTTCTCTATATAAGATCCATTTGTTAAGGTGTGGTTAGTTTTAATGTTTTAATACATTTATAAAGTCAACTCACTAGAAATGTAGAAATGTGTTATTTTTAGAAAGTATAAAGAGATTAATGAATAAAAATGGATTAAAAATATGTTTATCATTATTAGTTAACTGTTTAGTAGCCTTTAAGGTGGTTCGGGTGTCTAAAACTGCACATCCATCTCGCGAATCTTATATAAATTTGAATTTCAATTAAAATGCCGTAAAAATAATTTAATTATTTTATTGATAATAAATAAGATGAAATCAGCAATATTTATGGTTCCAATTAACAAAATATGTCACTTTTTTTTAAACTCTTATTTCATTTAAGGGAGATCATTCTATAGAAGTAGAAAGGGGAAAATCATATTTTCATAATTTTGTCAATAATATGATCGATGACCCCAATTTTTTAGCTCACCTGGCCTAAAAGGCCATGTGAGCTATTGCCATCACTATGGGTCCGTCGTCCGGCCGTCCGTCAACAATTTCAAACACCTTCTCCTCTGAAACGGCTAGCCCAAATTAAACCAAACTTGGCCTGAATCATCATCAGGGTATGGCTTCTCAAACTGATGTTCAGTTTGTCCCTCTGTCGAACAACATGGCCGCCATTGCTAAAAATAGAACATAGGGGTAAATTCAGTTTTTGGCTAATAACTCGAAAACCGTTACAGATATCAAAAATCTGACATGGGATAAAAATGATTAGCAATTTTGCAGAAAATCTGAAACCCATCTCGGAGTCATAGCCCTTTTTCCGTTAAATTTTCAAATTTTTTACATTTTTTATTTTTTATTTCAAAAAGTGTAACAGATAGGGGTCAAGTGTAAATTGCAAAAATGTTCAGCATATCAAGATCTACCCTCCCTGAAATTTTGAAGAAAATCCATAAACCCTTGTAGGAGTTATTGCCCTTTTTTCACCGAATTTTTAAGATTTTCGTATTTTTCATCTTTTATTTCCAAAACTATAGAAGATGAAGGTTAAGTGTAAATTGATGAAATGTTTGCCATGCTGTGGCGACTTCAAANAGAAAATTCAACATTGTCCGATTTCAATGAAATTTGGTTTCCAAATAGATATTGATGTTCCGACTTCAAACCCGGTGTTGAAAATTGTTTGTTGACCGCCATTTTCAAAATGGCCGCCAAAAAGGCGGGAAAATTCAACATTGTCTGATTTCAATGAAAATTGGTTTCCGAATAGATATTGATGTTGCGACTTCAAAACCGGTATTGAAAATTGTTTGTTGACAGCCATTTCCAAAATGGCCGCCAAAAAGGCGGGAAAATTCAATATTGTCCGATTTCAATGAAATTTTGTTTCCAAATAGATATTGATGTTGCGACTTCAAAACCGGTATTGATAATTGTTTGTTGACCGCCATTTTCAAAATGGCCGCCAAAAAAGGCGGGAAAATTCAACATTGTCCGATTTCAATGAAATTTGGTTCCCAAATAGATATTGATGTTGCGACTTCAAAACTGGTGGTGAAAATTGTTCGTTGACCGCCATTCAAAATGGCCGCTAAAATAGACGGAAAAATTCAACATTGTCTGATTTCAATGACATTTGGTTTCCAATTGGTCTTGATGTCGTAACTTCAAAACTGATGTTAAAAATTGTTCGTTGACTGCTTTTTTTTAAATGGCGACCAAAAAAGGCGGGAAAATTCAACATTGTCCGATTTCAATGAAATTTGATTTCCAAGTAGATATTGATGTTGCGACTTCAAAACCAATGTTGAAATTTGTTTGTTGACTGCCATTTTCAAAATGACATCTGGACTTCAAAACTGGTGTCAAAAGTGGTCCTTAGCAAGAACGTTTTTGTCAAAAAAGCTCAACAAAGAAATATAGTTAAACATGATCAGACTTTAAAAATAGTTCAAGATATTGGAGGTGTTTGAGCTACGAAAGTTTGAGAAACTGAAAATCAACTGTATTACATACAATGTTACCTTGATTGTGGCAACTGAAGCCAGATGAGCGATACAGGCTCCTGGGATCCTCTGGTTTATTTGATAATTCCAAAGAGTTTTCTTTAACATACTTTATACAACATTTTCACCAAAATCTATCGTTTTATTAACACAAAAATTTCTAAAACTGTATTATCTCTCCATATAGATTCTATTAAAAGGGTAAAAAATGTGCTATTTTCTGAAGCTTCTCCCGGAAAACGTGACCGGTGACTTATTGATTTTTTACGAAAATTTTAAAGTTAATTGAATAAACTTTCAGTCAGAGAAAAGTAAGAAAAATTTATGGTTTTGTTTTTATTCCCCCGTACTACCATAAGATTGATTGTCGTGAATTTTTAGGTATCTCAATACAGGCATTACATAACCTTTTTGTATGACCACATGTCATCAAACGGAAGGTCTTATTTTATAAACCCGCTGCGCATTCCTGTTGATAGAGCTCGGTGCTCACAAATAGGCTTCTTTAACAAGGATATGTTGCCCATCTAGGTTGGAAAAAATGTTCCTCTGCGTATTTTGTTAATTTATCGTTGTACGTCTTCAATTTTGGAGATATTGAAAATCAAAACTGTTCTTAGTTCTTACTTGTATCCGATTTCATTTTTTGTTAAGATTCTAATATAGCGATACATTAGTTTCTGTGTTATTAAGGTTAGTATGTGGAAAAAATACATTTCATATCAGAAAAAATCCCTGTTGTGAATCGAAAGAATATTTTTTTTACCTTTCTCTCGAAGAAAATAACAGAAAATGTAAGCCAATGTGATATGGATTTTTTCCATAAGAATAGTTAGAAATTATTTGATCTGAGAAAAAAGATCTGAACAAATGAAAGTCAATGTGAAATAAGCGTATACCCTTAATTTTGTCAGGGGGAGATCGGACAACATTGACGCCTTCCGGAAATGAAATATCAGATAACGTCATATCGCATTTTGGACGAGTCGGATTTGTTGGTAGTGATGGTGTCTCTTGCGGTGGTGTTGCAAATCATATTCATCACAATGTTTTATGGAGAGGTTCTTATTCAGGAATCCACTGGAATGTAAGCATCTTATATATAATTAAATGCAGCTTGCAATGCTTATATATCCTATAACTTATAAATTCAAACTTATGGAAAGAAAATTCTCTTCCACATTTTTTCTTTTTTATTGATATGAACTTTGCAGACGCATATTAGAGAAATGCTCAATAACACATCATAGGAAGTTAAATAACTATAAATATGATTTACGGCATGGGAAATCTTAAAACAACTAAAGTTGATATGGAAAGTAAAACATAAAGCTAAAATTATGAGACCATAATGAGGCAGCTATGTTTTCATTACATCAATATGTATCACCTACATTAATACGGGAATATCTGTCCATTTTTGTTTTAGCAAAGCTCCTAAATAGGTTGTAATTTACAGCTTATTATTATTTGATTACCTTACAAAATTGCAACAAGTTATAAACAAGTTTAAGTAGCAATAAATGGCAGTTACAATATGCATTTAATTGTTTTGATAAAATAATGCACAGTTATTAACTGGGTCCGAACAAAAAGCTGTTTGTTTGACCCGAGAGCTTAAATGTTGCAGAAAACCGTAGGCTGAGTGCAACAGTTTAGGCAGAGGGTAAACTAGACAGCTGTTGTTTATGGACCCAGTCTAAAACTGTTTTGTTAAACCTTTTCATGTGCAATGTGGTTTTGTATTCAAAATATGTTTTATCTGCATATCCAACATCGCCGTGTTGTTGTTGTTTCAGACAATCATGTGTTATGCGCATGACGTTAATTAACCAATCAAAATAAGGCAAGCAGTCAACAGTTCGACAGCGGTCAACTGACTTAAAACTGTTACTGACAACAGATCGTTTTTGGTTTGAGAAAATAAAACAGTTAAATTGTCATGTTTTTTCAATGCACTTATAAGAGGAAATATTATAAGGTATAACAAACAAGAATATCTGACAAAGGTTACAGTGAAGATTCGATAAAATCTCATTATTTATACTATAACTAATCCAAGATTCTGATTAACGCAAAATATTCAACGAATGGTCGAATAACACAGTCATTTACGACTGCGCGGAGATCATGAGTTGAATTTTTTCGATAATCAGAATCAAGGATTAGTTATAGTTTTTATAATATAGATCTTCACGCATATTTGATGGTTCCGTTAATGATTCATTTCATGAACTACGTTTTCAAGATTAATCCGCTATGACGTATACTCAACAAACAACGTTGACAACGTCTATTGTGACGTCACTTCCTAGAGTGAAATTGTGGGAAATAATTTCACAGTTAATTATCACTTTTCTTTCACTGGGAAATCTCAATCTTTCACCGCTATCTATATAATAATTTCATTTATTCCGAAAAATCCATTCAGTCGTTTCAAAGCTGATCGTCTCCATATACGCGGGGGAAATCTTTTTATATACGGTGTAGATCGCACGTTAATGTTTCACTCGAATGTAAACAGAGAAACATTACATCTCGTCGTGGCTTTCGTTGTCATTGAGCAAGCAGGGAAAATGTACCTCTCACAAAAGCGCGTTGTGAAACTGGACTTCAAAAACAGTTTATATCTAGCAATATAAACGAAGGGAAGATATACTAGTGAGTCAAACATTTTTGTGTATCAAATGCAACACAATCATATTTTTCAATTTAGGATTTCGACGAAATGTCGAAATCAAATAGAAAATGAATGAGGTAAAAGAATATGAAATTCTCAGATCAAATATAGTTTATCCACATAGGCAAGATTGTACATTTTTTTCATTAAAGGACTAGTTATTCTTGCAAATAATTATTCTTGCAACCGAAATTCCGATTATGACTTTCAGTGGACACTTAAAATCAGCCCAAAAATCGAAAAGAAAATGTTCGCATGTTATAAACAGATATGTCACTTGATAATTCATTTCAGGGTAATGATCATATATTTGAGTATAATCATATATCAGAAATGTGTTTGAATGCCAGTGATTGTGGAGGAATGATGACGGGCCGTGACTGGACGTATGTAAGTTTCTTATTCATTTCTATACCCCTGCTTTGAAAAAAAGCGGCGGGTATATAGGGATGGCGGTGTCCGTCCGTCCGTCTGCGAGTCCGTCACATATTTTTGGTCACAGTTTTCTCAGCTTGTATATGTTTGAATAATTTCATATTTTTTCAGAAGCTTGATTATGATGAGTTGTAACGTGTAAGCTATTTNCGTTGAAGTTTTACTATAACTCACTATGGATGAGAAATTTTCGTCACAGTTTTCTCAGCTTGTATATGTTGGAATGATTTCATATTTAGTCAGAAGCTTGATTATGATGAGTTGTAACGTGTAAGCTATTTTCGGTTCTGTGGTGATGTTACTTCCTGTTTGCCGATATGTTGAAGTTTTACTATAACACACTATGGATGAGAAATTTTCGTCACAATTTTTTCAGCTTGTATTTGTTGGAATGATTTCATATATGGTCAGAAGCTTGATTATGATAAGTTGTAACGTGTAAGATATTTTGGGGTCTTTCGTGTTGCTACTTCCTATTTGCCGATATGCTGAAGTTTTACTATAACACACTATGGATGAGAAATTTTCGTCACAGATTTCTTAGCTTGTATATGTTGGAACGATTTCATATATGGTCAGAAGCTTGATTATGATGAGTTGTAACGTGTAAGCTATTTTCGGGTCTGCCACGTTGCTACTTCCTGTTTGCCGATATGTTGAAATTTTACTATAACACACTATGAAATTTTCGTCGCAGTTAACTTGAATTGTATGGATGGGAATTTTTTCAAATTTGGTCTGAAGCTTTATAATAATGAGTTGTAACGTGTAAGACATTTTGAGGTCTGCCGTATTACCACTTCCTGTTTGCCAATATGTTGAAGTTTTTTACTATAACCATTTGTGGATGATAATTTTCGTCACAGTTTATTTGGCTTGTATAGGTGGGAATCATTTCAAATTTGGACTGGGGCTTTATAAAAATGATTTGTAATGTGTAAGCCATTAACAGGTCTGTTGTGCATGCGCTTCCTGTTTGCCGATTCTTTGATGTTTAACTAAAACTAAACTAATGGTGTATTGCAACTTTCTGTTTTCTAGGCTTGTATGAGTGAGGGTGACTTCAAATTTGGCCTGGACAACTGTTTAAAGAATTGTATTACACTTTGGAAGCGGGGGTATTCATTTGTGGCCCAGCGGACCACAGTACTTCTAGTTGATGAAAAATTATTGTGGAACATAATAATAAACTTAACAATGCCATACATTAATACATTTTGATAATAAACTAAAACAGAAGAGAAACGATTTTCGGTTTGTTTGTAATTCTTTTTTGTTTTGTGTTTTCGATTACATAACAACTCCCGACGATCCTATTGGTAACTATTGTAGGTAACAGTCTGAAATTTAAAGCTTTAAAGCATACTACGCTTGAAATTTAAGTATTTTTTAAATGAAACAAGCGTACAGTATTTTTAATATCGTATCATTCATCATTTAAATCTATAATTTATAAGTAAAACACGAAAACGAAGGGGAAATTAGAAAAAAATTAAATACAGAAACCTGAACTCCTTTATTCAAAGAACAGCATCTAACGGAAAGAAAAATACACGACAATCAGTTAAGGATGCTCCATATTTTAGGCGTATTATCTCACAATGATAATATTTTCCATTTCGGACAAAAACAGAATATTTGGTTTCTGGTTTTCATAGACTATAAATGACTATACAATAATTAAAGAATCACCAGTTCGTCTTTTCTGAAATCTTCAAAATAGAAGACGTAACGTCATAGAGCTTAAATGTCGTGACGTTGTTTTTAAACTGAGTTCAGTTAGATTGTTTTCTTTTCATGATTTCTCTATCAGTTTTTAAACCTCTTTTGAGTTTATGGTCTTCCAAACGTTTAGATTTTATCTGCACTGAAGAGACATA